>CAEGAF010117921.1:0-22332 GCA_903067075.1 Micropoecilia bifurca
TACATCTTAATTTTTCTTAAATTTATTTGGTGTAAATCATTGATATCATACTCAAAAATAGTTGGTAAATAAAAAAAAGGCTTTTAAATCAAGTTCCAACCACAACAAAAACCCTCCGGTTTTATATTTTACTGAGTTATTTTAAATACCGAATTAAAATCCTTTGACCGATACGTCTGACGTGTATTTGTAGTAAATATTCTTAATATCCTGTTCAAACTAGCACATAAATTGTAAATAAAGGTTTTTAAAAAAGTAGAATATGTTCGCGAAGGGTTCGCCCCTTCGCGTCACATATTGACGCCGAGGGGTTTCCCTCGGCGTCAATATGTGACGCGAAGGGCACCTGCCCAAGCATCAATATGTGACGAGTTGGGAGTGAGAATGTGTTGAGGAGTCAGTCTAAAGGAAATACTTGATCACTAAAGGGTTAAAATCTACTATGGCAACAAAACAGGCTTTATCTCACTCTCAGCTGCCACAAACAAATAGCAGGTGGCGGGAAATGACAGAGGTAGGTAAGGCAGTGAAGAGAGGGGAAATCCCACTCCACCCAATCGCTTAGCAACCAGAACCGCCTCTAAGCAGAGCTCTGCTGCTCTGAAAACTCCAGGGCATAATTTCAAAGAAACTCACTGTTGATTAACTGACTGGTGAGATGAAATGTTTGGTTTACTTTCTAGTTTAAAACACCTTGAAACTGTTACACAGATGTAATATGGAGGACTTACCCTGCCAAAACAGAACTAAATAAATGGCCTCCTAAAGTATTAAATATTAGTGGGGCAAATATTGCTTTAAAAACAAGACAAAAATAAGAGCTTTCCAAACTAAAATTTATTTTTCATTTTCAGTAGTATTAACTTTAAATTTTTTTCTTTCTTGATTTATTTTCCTCTCCATTTCTCCACTGCTGTTTTCTCAGTTGTCTATTTACTTATTTATTTTTCTTTAATTCATGTTATTTTTTCTCTGTTCTTTGTCAGTGACTCTTTGAAGGAGGTAAAGTGACAGAGGTGTGATTGGCAAGGGAATGGAGCCTTGTGGGCTGGCCTAAAGAGTCCGCCTCTTTCCTATTGGTCAATGTCGGAAAAGGTTTTGTTTCTAATTTTGGGGGGGAATGTTTACCATACTAATCACTTTATCAAACAATTTATTATTTCCGTTTTTATTGCCAATTTTGACAGGACCAGTCCTCCACAGCAGCAAAGAGCTTCTAAAAACAGACTAATTCTAATTTATTTCTGGAGCAGTTGTTGTGGAAAGAGAGGAAGCAGAGACAGAGTAAAGAAGAAAGGAAGAAAATGGATTAATGATGCAGACCAAGCAGTTTATAAAGAGGCAACAAATTACAGCAATGTAGACGGTTCAGATGAGGGGAGTTAAACTCATTTTATGTTATCAAGATTATGAATGTACTCAAAGTATGTATTGTAAAGTTTCTATTGCAGAATGTATTGATAAACTCATTAACAAACTGTTAAAATATAAAAATAGATATATATGTACTTAAAAAATTAAATAATATTGGACATCTTTTTGCAATGACATAATTTGAAAGCATACAGTTTGGAACTGCTTTGACTTGATTGATAAAATAAAATTTAGGTACACGTATTGTCTTCAAACTTCTATTTTAGCATCTGGAAGGCCACATAAAAACTTATCTCTGATCCTAACTCAGCAAAGGATGAGAACAGGACAAGGATCATGAAACCAAAAGAAAAGAGAGACACAGATGCAGCTGGGACAGGAAGAAGATTAAAAGAATGAAAAACTAAAATGAGAATGTTACAATATCTACTCACCCACACAAGAGGACTATGTTCTACCATTGTTAGGTATTTTTCTCAAACCTTTATTAAAAGAACCACTGACAACGTATATGAATTTTATGACCAAAGTTTTGCAAAAGGAGAAGACTCAGCAAACTGCTCCTCTGAGACGTCTACAGAACGTTCTAAAGACCTTTGGTTATAGCTTGTCTTTTATTATCAAGCAAAAAGAGGGAGGATAGGTAAGGAAGACAGCAGAGACAAAATACTACTGCACACAGGCAGTTTCTAAGATAGAGAGTATTCCGGTTGAAAGAAGGCACCTTTGGAAACATAATTCAAGTTCTGGGAAACACACAGTTAAATGTTTCACATGATGGGGCCTCCAGGTCAGTTTATATACACAGAAGGAAGAGAACACTTTAAATTGAAAATCACAATACTGAATGTTGATTAACTATTGTTGATTAACTATTGATTAACATCAGACTGAATATGAACTAAAGTAATAACAAAATGATAATACCAAAAAACCACCATAAAGAAAAATAACAGATTTTAAATAGGTTTACAACAAGGAAACTAAGAAAGTACAATGGATGAAATATTACAATATGGACTATAACGCAGAACTAGGAATGATCCTATCAGCTGCTGTTAGAATAACTTATTATTGGTTTGTTGCATCTGTTGCGAATATGATGTAAGGTCAGCCCCTGAAGGCATTGAAACAGAGGTTTTATTAATTTGTGTCTGCCTGTCCAGTTCTTAATGGTTTAGTTCAGATCTGCTCATTCTGACTAAACACCTCTTTAAACATGTGGATCACTTTTGAGCAGGCCCATGCACTGTTGCTAGGGAATCCCCGAGTCTGACTCAAAGAAACCCAAATTTATTTCACAAGCTTATCTTTACGTCTAGTCAGTATGCTTTTATCTTTCAAATTGCTATATCATTGGTAGATTTCTCTGAATTTTAATGAATAAAATCAAGTTTCATTGTACTTTTTAATATAAAGTAAGTTTATATGACAAACTAAACACCACAATGGGTTTGACATGTAACTTAATCCAATGCTGTTCTTCACTATTTGTAGTCGAGGACTAAGGCCTCCTTATATGGGTTGTACTTAACCCCTCCACCACCACAGCACCCTGTACAATTATTTTAATGAAGTATATTTTTAAGCTTTGTGTATGTTAAATATATTTAACCTATTACAGACTGGATAAGTTGAAACAACTTTAGTTGTGATAAATGTAACTCTTACAACTAGTCACTCTGATGCTATGCTATGCTATTTTGGCTGTGAAGATGGTACAGACCAAGACCTGCCATCACTTATCAGACATTTTCACTCTGATGGTGAGAAATTACTCATAACTAGAATAGACAGAGATAACACAGAATTTTTTTGTTAACCAGTTTACTCAAAAAGCGATGTAGAAATCTGAGTTTTAAAAAACCACAAACCACCAAACATACATCTCTGTAAACTCCAATTTTTTCACATGGTGTAGTCGGGGTCTGTTATTCTTGGTAGAAATATGATGTCAAGAAATCTATAGAAACAAGTTTTAGATGTCTAAGAACCACTAACTTGGCAGCACAGTTGTCATATTTCAGTATTAAAATCCAAGTTGCAGGGTGGGGTGGGTGTGTTTAATTTGTATTGGGTGAGATGCGTGGTATTGCTTTTCTGTCTCATTATTTCCTTTAAATATTAACATTAAAGTCCCAGAGAACACATTTTCCAACAGAGTTCTATGACAGCAACTCCAATACAAGATGAGATAGATTGAACAATAATCTGAATTGTACTAGTCTAAGCATAAAAATTGGAGTTATGAAATGTAAAATGTTCTACATTTTACATAGGTACACCTACAGGTGCACCTAATGAGTATGCTACCAGTCTCCTAAACAAACTGTGTTCTGCTTTTGACACTGCAGCTGCTAACATTGCAGCTACAGCCATACAACAGAAGCACTATTATGACAGGCAAGTGAGACATGAAGCTTATGATCCTGGGGACCAGTCCATCTAAGTTGGCTCCTAGATGGACTGGTCCTTTCAAAATTTTAAAACGGCTGGATTTTGAGGCGGACATGGGTGTTGACTATGAGGTGTTAGATCAACTTGACCCCAGAGCTAAACCCAAAGTTGTTCACTACAACCGTCTCAAGCCTTATAGGTCCCCTGTACCCAGATCATCTGTGACAGATGCTCCACCATGTACTGGGCCCCCCACTCTAACTGCCCTCTCAGGCTCTAGGCCTTGGACATTTGAGTATAGTAGTATGGCAACACCTGACATGGCACATGTTACTCAATCTAGAGGTCAAAGTGAGGGCAATATTCCAACTGTAGTAGCAGGCCCACTAGACAGTTCAGTTCCAACCCCAGTGAAACAACAAACTAGGTACTGGCATCCCATTCGTCCTCCAGACAGGTATAGCCCGGAATTCTGAAGGGTTATTTTACTTTATTTTTTTTTCCCTTCTTCACTGTTAAGTTATGACTTTTGGTTACTCTGATGCCCTGTTCAGAATGATTTTTGAAGTCGCATTGTAATTTATTTATTTATTTTTCCTCTTCCTTGTTTCCTGTCTTAACTGTTCATTCCTGTAAAAGTATAATTATATAATTCTAGTTTATGAAAATGGCTCTTTCTTGTACTAAATCATTTTATATGCTATGTTTTGAAAGCGGGGACGCTTCTTTGTTGTAAGGGTGAAATAGTGTAAGCATAAAAATTGGAGTTATGAAATGTAAAATGTTTCATTGTGAAAGGTTCCCAGGATGGGGGAGAGGGAGCGAACGTTCGAGGTCAGCTGAGAAGACCGGTCAGCTGGGTTCGAGGACAGCTGATTGTGTTGCGGAAAAAATAAATATTCGACACTGAGAAAGAGCACAATTTCTGTGGATTATTCCACAAGGAATCACAGTAGCTGGACACCCACGAGTCTTACACTAGTTGTAGTCCGGTGCATGATGAAAGTCTGATTTTGCTCCTGTAAAAAGTGTGAGTTAATTATTTGTTCTTCTTAAATCAAAACACAGATAGCATTCCGTCCATAAGACCAGCTGATTTACCTATTTGCGGATTTCTTTGCAGATCTTATCTAAAATATTTGAAAGACAATTAGCACTAGAAGCTAAAATACCTTAGAATAACGTTACTTGGAACACTACTGACCACCATTTTCAAATCAGCCAATCAAATCAAATAGTGCCAGGCCTTTTCCTTGCTGATGTTTGGCTGAAGATTGTAAATATGTGTTTCCATGGTAGTGCTACTATGGTTTCTGCTGTGCATATTTATGTTTATGCAGAGTTTGATCTATTCAAGTAGACAGTTCTCAGTATTTTTAGAGGTTTCTCACAAGAGGTGGGACCAAGTCAGTGTTTTGAAACCCTCAAGTCTTTATCCTCAAGTCTCAGGTAAAGACAGCCAAGTCTCAAGCTGAGAAAGGCAAAAGTCTGGAACTTTAAATTTCAAGTCATTTTGAGTATTTTTATAAAAAAATTTTTTAACAATGTGTAGTTATATATAAAATGTAAATAATAGACCATGTGTTCTTTTTAAAATCTGAATTTATCTCAAATCTTGATAGAACATGTGCAGCTGAACACAAAGTATAAAAAAACATTTTAAAATTGCACTGTTCAGTTAAACTTAACATTGAATGAAAAAGATAAAAATGTTGACATTTCCACCGTGCAGCATAAAGAACCATAGCACCATTCATCAACCAGAACAAGAGGGGGTTCTGTCCATCAGCAATATGGAGGTTGTGACTCAGCTGTAGTGCTAGACTGGTCTGGACATCTGTCTCTTACAGTAGACAGCAAGCAGTCATCCATCTTTGCAGTCCTTTTGATCTTTGTCACCAGGAGTCACATGTTGCTTTCTCTTCCAGGATTAGATTTGAGACAACATGAAATTAACAGCGGCAAAAGAGCCCTTATTAGAATTTTAGACAATAAGTAAAATACAGAAAAAGTACACTAAATACAGTCTTTACCTTTAACTTTTGTGTCACCTCTGTCTTCATGTCCTGACTGCCCAACGCATGGTGCTCCACCCACAACAGAGAACATACTGGATCCAAAGCATCTGCTTTGGAACTGAAAAGGGTGCCTTCCTCTGCTCTCACCATTCTCACACTGATAAAGATTCCAGGAGACTCCTGACCAGACCATTTAGGAAACGGACCTGAGGCTTCAGTTTCTCAAGGTGGTGACTGAGAGACAGGACAGATAGAACAACAGCACTGATCGTGACTACTTTCTCACCTTGTGTCAAATCAGTTGCTTCTTCAAAAGGCTTCAAGATGTCCACCATCTGCTTCAACAAGTTCCACTTTCCTGCTGTGAATAAAAACTCCTTGTGCCCAGCCATCTTAAGAACAGCACAGAGTTCCAGATGCTCACACTGAAGAACCACCTTCACCTGTCTCACTATTGAATTTCATCTTGTGATGACAGAAGTTAGCTAATGTCAGCTATCTCACAGCAAAAGAAAAGCATTGATCTTTGTGAAGTTTCAAATGCCAGACAAAGTTGGACGCCTTTGCATCTTAATCCAATATTCTCTTCTTGCGTGTTTTGCAAGTTGCATTTCGTTTTGTATTTAAAAGTTCATAATCTATGTAGCCAAAAGAAATTATTCACAGAAGCATATTTGAGCACTTATTTCGTCTCTCGGTCCCCCATCCCCGGAGACCCGCCAGGTTTTTATAAGTTTATAGATTTAATTTGACTGGTTGTGCTGCAGCTTACGCAGACATACATACGGACTGTGGAAGAACAAAGGGACGATGCGCGGCTTTTAATACGGAATGAGTGAAATAAATTAATGGAGCCCTCTTTATAAATAATATTTGGCTGCTAAGTTATTTGGAGTCAGTGTTTCCAAGTTACTTACTAGTCGGTAGCTCTGAATAAGCAGCTAATCAGCTGCTGTTTGTTTTTAAGTGGCAATAAATCATAAAACTCTCCTTCAGATGAGTTTGCTCTACTCACTCTCACCTTTGTTTTATTGTTTAACAATCGTTTTTATGTGGTACAACAAACGAATTTGTGTAGCTTTGACTCTTTTTTTCTGAGAAATTAGCAGTAAAATTAGTCTGAACTCCTGTCTGTGATGACACATTGTAATTCACAGTATTCTGGAAAGTTTTAGAATTATCTTTACAGCTGATTAGGCAACACTTCCTTGGGAGGCAGTGGAGGTTAATCAGAAATGATTCATTTCCCTCACTGAACATGGTTAAAAACTAAACAAACCAAGAAGATCATTTCTGGTGGGATGGAGACAAGCATTTCTCAAACAAAAATACAAAAGTGTATACATTTTTGAAAAACTGCATTAATTTGTTTTCATTCATTTATTAAGAAAGTGTCATGCAGGGAATAATTTATGACCTTCCATAAACTATTTATTTAGGTTACAGCAATCAAGCTGTTCTTACAAAAGCTATTAACTTGTTATATTGTATTTTGATGATTATTTCAACTTTCTCTAAGATGGCCATCAGTTACAGCTGCTAATGACTAATGGTAACAGAAGCTATTCATCCTTTTTGTGTAGAGCACTTTATGCCTCTCTGTTTCTTACACAGGCATTCATCACTTAAATAGCTCCTTAGATTTTATCAGCAGTAATTGATTGAGGGTCCTAAATATGTAGCCATGCTACAGCTGCTTTCCCTCATATAAGACGACTCTCGTATGAGGAGGTTTAGCTCCAAAGCGCATGATTACACCCAAATTCAGCCGTATCCTCACTGGGACTGGGAATACCGCCTTCCTCTGAGTCCTGCCGTTTACAGGAACTTCTCCGTAGGCCTCCTCCATCTTCATGTAACCCCCCCACACACACACTGACAGCCGCATCGGCTTCACTCTGGAACATAAGTCACTCAGCGCTGCCACTAGATAAGTGACTGTAGTCAGCCCATTTGTCTTGCTTATTCTAACATCTATGGTAGCATGTATACAAGGATGAGTTTCAGCTAACACTTTCTGGGTAACCCATCATGGCCAAGAAACACAACTACACCCATTAAGCCTATGTCCCATCCATCATGTGGAGGCCCTGGAGGCTCCTTTCACTCCTACACTGAAAAAAAGAATAAATACATTAAAAATATGGGATTCAAAAAGATATCAGTTATCTTCAAAATAAATAAAAAATCCCACATTTTTCATATTTTGGTATAGTAAGGCAATGTGAACTATCCCCATTTCCATGTTTCAGAGTTAGATTTTTATTTCTCTCTTTTTCCACTGAAACAGAAGCAACACATCACAGCCGCCACGTCCAGCTCAGGGCCCGCCGGCCACGTC
Organism: Micropoecilia bifurca; assembly: GCA_903067075.1. Taxonomy (NCBI): domain Eukaryota; kingdom Metazoa; phylum Chordata; class Actinopteri; order Cyprinodontiformes; family Poeciliidae; genus Micropoecilia; species Micropoecilia bifurca. The sequence continues at coordinate 8,131 of CAEGAF010117921.1, forward strand.
CGACTCACAACTCATTTATAAATGGCCCAGCAGATAATTTCGTATATCTATTTTTAATGGCCTGCCAGTAGGTTATATAGTGTCTGCACCAATCACAGCACATGTTCAATAATGCACAACAGCGGCTACTCACGGCTCAGACTGGGTGCTCAAGCTGCATGTCAGGGTGAGATTCAAAGCCGTCACCAAGTAATGACAAAACTAAGAGAGCGCTGCCAGGTTCCCCGGTGGACATTTTGGTTAAATACATAGTTTCAGGTTTTCACAAGCTGACAAATATATATATATTTTTTTCCTGTCAACATGTTCTAGTGTTATGTGACAGATTTTGAAATCCTTGCACTATAAAGTTTTTTTAAATTACCCACAGCCTAGTTTGGAAGACTAACAATGAGCATTAGCACACTGTAAAAAAATAAATAAATAAACATCTCTAATATACTGTAAGATAGCAGTTGTAGTTGCAAAAATTTTATCGTATTTATATGGTAAAATTTAGAATGTTGCCAATATTGCAAATATTCGGTCCCAGACTGATGCAAAAATCCTTTCAGTTTTCTCTACGCTGTATTTAATGTTGTTTAATGGACTTTGTGCTAACTTTGACATCTGTCCACTGCTGCCTGTGTAAATGTGTTGCTTTCATTTATAGATAACTTTCACATCATTCACATGTCATTTATAAAATAACTGAGTGTAATGGAATCCAATTGATAAATTTACTAGATTATGTTAAATGTACTTGACTATATTATGGTATATTGGTACAGAGCCTCCTAGGGGGCATTGGGAAAAATGCTCTTTTTTGCATTCGCTCGCAAAAAGTTTTGTGTTCCCTCACAATATGCTTACTGCAATATTTACTGGTCTATTTTGTTTACAGTCACAAATGTCAATTTAAAATCTCAGATATATACACATTTAAAGAACCGCAGGAAAAACGTGTTTATTCTTAACATTTTGGTGCGAAACACTGAAAATGTATTTATTCACTGAATGTTTGTCTGTTTATCTAAGGCTGACATGGAACTGCATATGAAAAGGTCCCTTCAGAGCAACACAAAAAAGACACAATCAAAACTGTCAAATGACTGATTACCCCATGATAATAACTCCAAATAGTTTGGATGTATTTTTTTATTTCTTTCCTACTTATGGAAAGTGTCTGTTTATATCATAGGTTTGTGGTGTATTTCTATCCTAAAGAAAAAAAAATATAAAACTTTAGATATTTCACAACCAGACATTAACATACATGGAAAAACCTTACAAACACCTTATATAATAGCAGCTTACAATATTCAATTAAGCTGCATAAAGTGATCAGTCTATTATTGCAAGGTAACGCAAAAGAAAGAAAAATCATCCATGACCCCCAGGGAGCTCTGTATACTGGCAATAACCAGAGCATGTAGACTTCTTAACACTGTTTTACAGTAAATATGCAATTCAACAAAGTATGGTACAGTAGCACAAGCCACACAGGCTTAGTATACAGTCAACTAAGCATTATTCTGCTCTGCTGGTTTTTCACAAGAGATCAAAAAAGTATGTTAAGTCAAGCCATACTTTTTAACTTCATTTAAATGGCAGCAACTTTGTGACTCTGCATTTCTATATGTTTCTGCAGACATTAAAGTGTTTGACATTTTAGATGTAGATGTGTGCAAAAAAGGATGACTCCTGTGATGTACATTTTTTCTTCTTCCTTTTTTTTTTACCCCGGGGGCCAGATTTCCCCAAGCATAGAGTATTGGCTCAATAAGTCTTCTATAGCAGCCATGCAGGCTTGACAGGGCTTCTCACTGCGGCACAGAATAAGACAGAATGGATTATATCTAATACCGCAAAGTCTAATTCGACAAACCTTTTCTTTCCATCCCCTGGGTCCCGCTTTGCCCTGACGAAAAAAGAAAAGTGAGCAGGAAGGAAGTGGGTGGGAGGAGAGAGTCTGTAAGAAACTTCTTACATATGAAAGGCTGAGACAGTATGTCAGAGGAGCTATTCTTGCTGCTCTGCATTGCTAGGGCTGGACCGTTCTTTCAATCAAAACCGGTGACATTCAAAACATTTCAGATTACTTTTTTAAGTGCATTCTCTGATGCTTGTTTCCCTCCTCTCTCAAAAACACTGATGTGTGGCTCTTCTGCTCTCGTTTATGTGGGCACATTTACTAAAAGTTCATTGACATAGTGAGAGTTACACAAGTTTTACAGTGTGTTACATTTTCAATAAAACATTTTCTCTGTTTTTTCTCTGAACATATTCCTTAACCTGGGAGCCTTTAACCGCTTTTAATCATTTAGGTGACGGAAACAAATGATGCAGGTTGAGAGAGATTTCTGCTTCTAGCTTTGTTGTGTACAAGCTGCTGTCACAGAATAGAATGTAAAATAATAAATAATTTGATAAGTCAGATAAACAGAAAAACTTAAACAATGTTATGCATATGGAAATGGATGGCTTGTTTGATGCTCACATGCCACTCTGTTAAACACAAAACCTTAACCTTCATGTTGTTCATGTCAGATTTAAAATCAGAAATTATAATTTTAGATATTTATTTTTCTTATCTGATATTCTGATAATAACCCTTAACCATCAAACTGTCTCTGGAGGTGAAGATGGATGGATGGAAGGAATTTTTCTTTTCCATGTTACTTGATATTATACTGAAGTTTAAATATTAATTATTGTAATGAAAACCAAAACACATCAAAACCTTAAAAATATAAAATATAAATCAATGGGAGTCAGCTGTTTGATTTTTGAAAGCAGATAAGTAATTTTAAATGACACTTGGCCCCAAAAATATCAGTTAAAAACACAGTTATAGATGAATGATGACATGTCATCTCAAATGGTTATGCATCCATCATGCTAAAAACCATAGAACAGACAGTTACTCTCTAGACATTTTTTTAATTTATCAATTTAGGAAGCTGTTTAAAATTAGAAAATAGATGCCAACAGTTCTACTAGTGGCCCTGGACCTCCATTTAGCTCAAGTGGTGATACATTAAACAACTATTCCTTCCTGAAATATGGCAGCAACAGAGACTAACCAGATATGAAAAGATATGAACAGACGTGAACATGGTGTAGCGATGAAACACATAAATACTTCTATGCTCTATTATGATAATTCCTTTGTTTGCTTATCACACTTTGTGATCACATGACTGGCAAAATTACTAAATGCTGAATCTCAACTATATGTCTGTTTGCCACAGTTTACAAAACTCAGATGGTTTAGGGTAAAAAAAAAAACCCACCATTGTTTTGTTGATCCAGTAGTAAAGTGCAATTCTGTTACATCCTCCACAGAAGCAAACAGGAAGTTAGCCACTATACTCTGCAACTATGGCATAAACCTTTTCATAAAAAACTGCACAGTAAAATCAATGTAAAAAAAATATTTTTATACACTAAATTATTGTTGACTTTAGACTATATTAAACTTTTGTCAGATTACTAAATAGGAAAGAATGTTGTCTTACTCAACATTCTTTGAATAAGAATGTTGAACGTCACCTTGTTGAACAAACCAAGATGGAACTTAATGTGTCTTAACTGTCTCTAAAACAAATAGTTTTTTACAGCATGTCTCTTTGTTTATCAGTTAGTCACTATGTATTATTTCTTAACTGTGGAAAAATGTAAACCAATGTAAATGTTGAGCTAGTGGTTGGCTTAGCTAGCCCTACTTTTGAATGCTAGCTGCTGCATGTAAGACACCAATAATTTAGTTCTTTATAGAACCATGTTAAGATTCCCTGAAATGTGAGTCTGAAAAATGAGCTACATGTGAATAACATATTATGTTATATGTGAATAACTTATTACTTCCCATTGGAATACAAGTTGAGAAGAGGAAGCTGCAGATGGTAACAACGTGTGTCTTCTCTCCTCATCTGCACAAGCCACAGATTGTTGTTTTTTTTCCAGCAGGAATTTGGAAGTCAGTCTTTGGACAACATCTTGTCTAATTTATTTTGAGCTGTGACACACAGAATGAGTCGCTGCTGCCTTGAGCGTGTGTCACTGGGAGGCTGGGCTGCAGTCAACACAGTGGAATTAGACAGCGTGAACATTAAGCTGCATATTCAGAGGTTTGATTGTTGTATCTGTCTTCAAGCAGCACATACAGGATGACAGGACACTCAGTTGTGATTATCATGCTGGCACGCAAACACACAAGACACACAACTCTCTTTTAGTCTAATGTCAGCCTAAGGATACAAGCATCAAAGCCAAACAGCTGGTTCTTCAATGCTATTCTGTTGGTACGGATGGTTCTGATAAAACAGTTTAAGATGCTAACTGCATCTTCATTGACACGAAATCCAATCGAAAAGCATCTATTCAGCATTGTTTAGTTTCAAATTGAGCAGATTATTTCTTCATTCAACTGGACATCAAAGTGAACAGGTTTTACCACATTTCAACTGCAGAGCAGTTATCTGGCAAACTATCATAAACCATTCATTATCCAATTCCACCCACTCATTCATCATCTCTTTGTTGAACTTTGACCCCACAGAAAGTCATGGAGCCTCGGTTGTTTACGTGGTTTAGGGAGAGTAACACTACTTTACTTCTTCAGTGCCAATGTGAGGGTTTTTCAGTGAAGACTTATCTGACAATAGAGGATTTATTTCTGACAAGCCCCTCATGGATTGCCCACAATTCTCAAAGTCAAATTGTGAAAAGAGTCTCCAAAGGAACTTTGACCAGGAGCTCTTTTCAGAACACACCCATTCAGTATCATTTTTGGTATCCACCAACACATAGCATATTTGCCCCCTCAATCTAGGTCTTTAACCATCTTTAGGTACAGTCACATTGCATCTGTGACTCTGTCAGCATGGCCTTGTCTTAGGAATATATTCCAAGTCAAAGCTGAGACCTCAAGACCTTAATGTTAATCAAAAACAATATTTTGTTGGGTATCATAGTCAGTTATTTTACCAAATCGCTGAAAATGCATTAAACACTGTTGCATTCCTCCATTAATTGTGAGAGTAAAGACACTTTATTCTCTAACTTAATGTTCTTCTTATGTGTTATTTCTTTGTTTTCTGTTGTCCTGTCCCTAATCAGCAACATAAAAGCTCTGTGACAACATCTTCTGCAGGACTGATGACTGTATGCATGACCTAAATGGGTGTGTTGGTGTTGTGCATGCATAGTGTGTACACACCTAATAAAACAGCAAATAAATTTGATGTTGATCAATGACCTTACAGTGATCAGAGAGCAGAGTTGGAAACACCTCAACTTCTGACAGTTTTTCTTCAGGCTAATTCACAACATTTTCCACTTATCTGTTCCCTCCATGCTGAGATTTGGACTCATTGCCTTCTGCACATTTCCTCAGGGTGCATTAAGGAGTGAGAAGGCAAGCTCAGCATGGAATGACTTCTAAGGGTGGTGGATGGTTGAGGTATGGGCCATTAGCCATTCTAGTTAAGCTTAAAGTGAGGGTAAAAGGCTCGACTTTGTCAACATAATCCGACAAGAACGACTACATACAACACAATCACGGGTTGACAAGAAGGTGAAATATTCGCACAATTTGTAGAAAAACTTACATTTCGCATTTTCTCTTTCACATTAACATTTTCAGAATCACAAACGATGTGCAGGATAATCAAATCTATGTCTGACTGATCTAAATATTGCAGTATTTCTACATGGCTATTTTAATTTATTTTCCACACACGGAATAAGCTCAGTGTTTATCAGTATTTTAAAGTGAACACATTAGAAAACTGTGAAGCAGCTCTTCTATTAAGAATGCACTTCAAGTAGATGTCCATGTTTTTGAAGGCAACACCAAACTGATAACCCTGTTCAAGTCAACATTAATGGCATATTTTGAACAGGATCTTCCAGAACTGTGGCGTTGCCACGGTAAACTCCTTTTGAGCGAGACTTGAACACATTTCACAGTTGCAGGATGATACTGCCCACCATCTCTCCCTTTCTGCTTTTGAGCTTTCAAAAGCAAAACCTTTGTCACCACCTAGTGGAAGCACACACACTCCCTCTCTGTTAATGCCAGGAGTCCCAAGCTCTCCCTTAGTGCCTCACTCCCCCTGCAAAAAGACATCATGATTGCCTCGAGGTTTGTTTAAGTTTGTTTACACACATGCTGGAATGAATCCATGCTGGTTTGCGTGTGTGCAAGGTTAGGCTGGTGTGTGTAGCGAATACATGTGACTGGCCATCTTGTGTATTGGTCCATGTCTTCATTCTGTGTGCGTGTGTGTGTAAATGGAGAAAAGGTCATGATTACTCTTTGCAGCCAATAAGAGAGTGGGGATAGGAACTGGCCAGCAGTGACCTTTAACAAATCTGACGTTTTACCTTGTGTGTGAGGCTCTCCAGTCACATCCTGCAGCTCTGGATTATACAAATTGTCTTTCTCTGCTCCTCTGGGCCTTCACACTGCCTCCAGTTTGTGGGAAGAGTAGCAAGTGTTTCATTTGTGGCTAAAGTCGGCTTCACAGAGGGAAATGTACAGCAGGTGCTCACACTCTGTGTTAATGGACTACTAGACAATGTTAAACATAATCTTATACAGTTAATGTGGAATTTAGATGCTCAACACTATGCTGTATACAGTCCAAACCAGATATTTACAAGGACTGTATAAAAAGGCACATAACCATTTTTCTCAATGTCTAACATTAAGTCATTCTGAAATTTTCCTGTTTCAACTAGGTTAGTATTTTTTACAATTATTTCTATTTGCCAAACACCAGCATAATTTTTTTCAACCTTTATGCATTTAAATTGTTTAGCTTGGGTATCTTTCGATAAACTTTTCCTTACAGTTTACTGGAATTTTGGCCACTTGGCCATAGACAAAAACCCAATTTCAGGGCATTTAATTTAAAAAGTCAAATTTATTTTAAGTGATATTTGATATAGCCAGCATTTTTATAACTGAAGATAACACAATTACTTGATAGTGCTATAGACGTCACTTTGTAGCTGGTAAACATAATACTGCTCCTTTAAGCAGGTGTCAAATACGATGGCCGACAGGTGCAAATGTGCAGCAACAGAGAAAAAAAAAAGACACGCGCACAAATGAAATGCAGCAAACAAAAAGAGACGCAAACAAAAACAAAAACACCCCCAAATGAAATGCAGCAAACAAAAAGAGAGACGCAAACAAAAAGAGAGAAACAAACAAAAACGAAAACACCAACAGATGAAATGCAGCAAACAAAAAGCATTGAAAAACGGAAGTGCTCCAGGCCACTAGGGAGAGTCTAACAAAAAACAGCTGTGTCCAAATGGGGTATATGCCACGCACGTCCGTTTTAGCACTTGTTACACACTCCCTGCTTCCGGTTCACAGGAAACTGCATGTTAATATTGGGTCCTCAGTCCCTGTAGGACTATTAATGATGCTTAAATAATTATTCAGACGTCCTGAAACGCTCCAACAACAAAGGATTTAGGATGTGTCAAAACTTCACAATAACTTCGAAGGTAAGTTAATAAATCATTTGTATTCACCATAATGCCTGATATGTCTGACGTGGCTAACAGGGACAAGCTTACAACGATGTTAAGGTTAAGTGTTTTGATTATCTGTTGTTGAGAAAATATATTTAAAATAAGCTAGTTGTAGAATTTAACCATGACTTCAAATTAGATAAAATGAATGTTGTTACTACTTCCTAAAATGGAAGCTTACCAAAGACACTCCCCTGGGTTCAGTGTTGCATCACACGCCCACCCGCTTAAACACTGGGACCTGGAATTTTGAATCTCAGATCGTGATGGGGATCTCCGGGGAGAGCAACCAACGCGCGGGGGAAGCTCTCTCTGTATTGTCGTGTGAGTGAGGTTTGTCAGGTAAGGTTAATATTCTTGGTTGTATTTCATTCTGTTAGTTTCAGTTGTTGTTCTGTTAATAAATGTCGTTATGCTTTTGCACGTGGAAACCGAGTTGTCTTGTTTTGTAAGTTCAGCTGAGACAATGATCGCATTCGATGGACCCGGGCAAAGGAGAAGGTTTTACGAGTCAAAAGGTTTTAAAGTTCGGATGATTTCTCCTCTTAACATTTTGGGGGCTCGTTCGTTGTCTTTGATTTTGATTTTTGTTTTAGCTGAACTCTTGCTTTTCGGACGAAGCTATGGTGAACACGTGCTTGGACTGTTTGCGCGCTGCTTCTTTGTTTGAGTTAGCATCATGGTGGGGCTAGTGGGACATGTGCGTGGTTCCTTTTGTTAGAGCTAGTATGTAGCCATTGTTAGCTGCACGCGTGTCTCCCTTTCCTTGCTAGGTTCCTTTGTTTGTTAGCATGTAGCTGCTGCTGTACCACGTGCTTAGCTTAGCTTTGGTTAGCATAGCTATAGCCTAGCATGTGGCTTGCCGCTAGCTGTTTCCACGTGGTTCTTGTGTTTCTGTGCTGTTGTGTAATTAAGTTCACCCTAAAATGAGCTTATAGTTAAGTTGATATGTGAATACACACTCCAGGGGGTTGTGGCAGACCCTTGACTGACGTCGCGCAACGTCTGTTTAGAAAGCAGCCGGGTTTTTCTGCGAATGTTTTAGCCCTGAAGTGCGTACCTGGCCTTCTAAATAAAATGTTAAATTGGATTATTGTGTATTGTTGAAAATAGTTGGGCCTGAATCGACCCGGGACCTTGCTCATCCCGCAGTGACTTATTATTTTAGGGTTAATTCAGCCGGAGAATTATGGGCATCAGTGGTAGAGGCGAGTCTGAATCGACTCTGGAATAGCTCGTTACGAACGGACTTATCATTAGGGTTGAATTGGCTGAAAGTCTGTCGCTGGGCGACATGTGAGCTAAAAGAGCTTTTGGTTAATTTTACCCTGAGTGTAACCCACAATTTGAGATTGGGGGGTGACTTCGGCTGGATTGAAGTATGGAGTTTTGATTTGACTGGGTAAAGGTGTGTCACCCTCTCCTTTGAGACATACATTGTGTCTGCAGTTGGATGGATAAAGAACACAGTTAAATTGGGTTTGACTCACCCGGAGCTTGACCCGGCTCGAAACGTGATATGGATGGTATAAGAGATATTTGAGTTTTGGAACTTGTTACACTTACAGCATGCACTTTTTGGTTTTAGAAAGCCCTATGTGGAAGTGACGTCACGTTAGTGTTATGTTTTATTTTTTCTTTTATTTTCTGTTGGGTTTTCCTAAATCATACTAATTTACTGACTAACACACTAACTTACTAACTGCATTGATTGTTGTTTATGTGGGACACATGGGAACTAATTGGACATGTTTAAAGTTTAGTGGAACTATGGACAAATCTTCAACTTTGGTTCTCCACCTATAAATTATTTTGGTTTGGACCTATGAAAAAACAAAAGTTCATCTCAATACTTTATTATATACCCTTTGTTGGCAATGACAGAGATCAAACGTTTTCTGTAAGTCTTCACAAGGTTTTCACACACTGTTGCTGGTATTTTGGCACATTCTTCCAAGCAGATCTTCTCTAGAGCTGTGATGTTCTGGGGTTGTCGCTGGACAACACAGACTTTCAACTCCCTCCAAAGATTTTCTATGGGGTTGAGATCTGGAGACTGGCTAGGCCACTCCAGGACCTTGAAATGCTTCTTACGAAGCCACTCCTTCGTTACCCAGGCAGTGTGTTTGGGATCATTGTCATGCTGAAAGACCCAGCCACGTTTCATCTTCAATGCCCTTGCTGATGGAAGGAGGTTTTCACTCAAAATTTGACGATACATGGCCCCATTCATTCTTTCCTTTACACGGATCAGTTGTCCTGGTCCCTTAGCAGAAAAACAGCCCCAAAGCATGATGTTTCCACCCCCATGCTTCACAGTAGGTATGGTGTTCTTTGGATGCAACTCAGCATTCTTTTTCCTCCAAACACGACGAGTAGAGTTTTGACCAAAAAGTTATATTTTGGTTTCATCTGACCATATGATATTCTCCCAGTCATCTTCTGGATCATCCAAATGCTCTCTAGCAAACTTGAGACGGGCCTTGACATGTACTGGCTTAAGCAGGGGGACATGTCTGGCACTGCAAGATTTGAGTCCCTGGCGGCGTAGTGTGTTACTGATGGTAGTCTTTGTTACTTTGGTCCCAGCTCTCTGCAGGTCATTCACTAGGTTCCCCCGTGTGGTTCTTGGATGTTTGCTCACCGTTCTTGTGATCATTTTGACCCCACGGGGTGAAATCTTGTGTGGAGCCCCAGATCGAGGGAGATTATCAGTGGTCTTGCATGTGTTCCATTTTCTAATAACTGATCCCACAGTTGATTTCTTCACACCAAGCTGTTTACCTATTGCAGATTCAGTCTTCCCAGCCTGGTACAAGTCTATCATTTTGTTTCGGGTGTCCTTTGACAGCTCTCTAGTTTTGGCCATGGTGGGGTTTAGAGTGTGACTGTTTGAGGTTATGGGCAGGTGTCTTTTATACTGATAACCAGTTCAAACAGGTGCCATTAATACAGGTAACAAGTGGAGGACAGAGCAGCCTCTTACAGAAGAAGTTACAGGTCTGCGAGAGCCAGAAATTGTGCTTGTTTGTAGCTGACCAAATACTTATTTTCCACCATAATTTGCAAATAAATTCTTTAAAAATCAGACAATGCGATTTTCTGGATTTTTTTTCCTCCTTTTGTCTCTCATAGTTGAGGTATATCTATGATGAAAATTACAGGGCTCTCTCATCTTTTTAAGTGGGAGAACTTGCACAATTGGTGGCTGGCTAAATACTTTTTTGCCCCACTGTAACTCTATCACTACTGCAGTCTCTCCTGTTCAGTTTTTCTTTGGCAGCAAATATTTTGTCTTGGCAGGGAAAGTCTTAAATTGCTGTTTCAACACTCTTGAACACTCTTTGTTTAAAAAAATTTATTTTCTTTTAACATATTTGTTGGAACTGTCACTTTGACGTGAAAGTTTGTGGAAAAAAAAGACCTCCTCTGCATTCTCCTAATGCCAACTAGAAACAACCAATCATTGCCAGGAGGCGGGTCTTGGTGCTGTCAATCACCCTCAGACTTCCGGATAACAGAGCCTGTCATGGATGCGAGGCTAGTTAGCATGGCCACTGGTGATAGCGGACAAATGTTTTTCCTGGAATGGTGAGTTGCTTCTCCGCTGTAAACACATTGAGCAGCACGTACAGAAGACTGATTGACAGGGCTGAGACCCACCTCCTGCTCTGATTGGTTATTTCTAATTAGCACTGGGAAAAGATGAAAGAGCTCAATTTTTTTTTTACAAAAAACTTTCACGACATAGTGACAGTTTCAACAAATATGTAAAAAATGATTTTTTTATATATAAAAAAAATCTCACACACACTTATCATCATGGGTTAACAGTCATTGGTTGTTCAGTAAAACCTAGATCATTTACCACAGACAACACATACCTTAAATCACATCTAGATTTTCTTCTTCATTGATTTTTCTTTCTTTTTTTGTTCCTGATGACTCAGGAAAAGAAAGATAAAATCTAGTGAATATGAATTCTGTTTTCCCTGGAACGAACAGTAGCTTTGCTTTCAAGAGGCTTTACATCACTATGCAAAAAAAAGAACCCAGAGGAAAAAAAATCTCAAACACCCACTTTCTAATCTCTTTGAGCTTGTCATTCCAAACCAAAGACTATTTTCTTGCTGCCAGTCATGCAGGCATAGCACTTCAAGGCCTGCCAAGGTGGAAAGGGAAGAAAATCAGCAGATATAAGAGGGCCCTATCACGCTTTTTTGTCGCTCTTGATGATGCGTATAACCTTGGAGTCTACCCTGTTTCACTGTTACAAACGGACACATCAGCAACCCGTAACCATCTGTTGCGCGCTTTTCACCCCTTGACGAGAAAAAAGGTCACTGGTGATATCTGGATCTTTATAATAATAATTAAAAAAAAGGGAGTTTCTGTCAGATATTTTTGACAAGGAATTGGAGCTGACCACCTTGACTGCTTTGTTTGGAGTTGCGTCTCCCCAGCCCATCTTGTCTTCCTCAGCTTTCTTGGCTGTTTTGGTACAGAGACTGATTATAATGAAATGGGAAGTTGTTGTGATCGGTGTTTTTCTGTATAGTTATTTTGAGATTTTCTGTGTTTAGTCCTGTTTCCCTGTGAGTCTCTGTCCTGTCCACCCTGTTTATTGATCCCAGCTGTGTCTAGTTTCTTGATTACCCTCCATGTGTATTTAAGTCCACCTGTTGTCTTTGTCTGTGTCGGATCCTCGTTGTGTGTAGCCTCTCTGTTTCCTTGTGCCTCCACTCTGGATTATATTCATTAAAACATCATTTTCACCACCTGGGTCATCCTGGGTCTGCCTGCGTCTCTCACCTCACCAAAACTGTAAACCATGACAGTAGGATCCGACCAACCAAGGTGAGGTACATCATGGATGGGAGGACAAATCCCTGGTGGGGAATGCGGCTAGCGATCTGCCCACCAGGAGTCGGACCCCGACGTTATTGTCGCCCCGAGCTGCCGGAGGTCCCGGCCCCTGGGAGTCGACATCACCGCCGCCCTGAGCTGCCAGAGATTCCAGCCCCTGGGTCCCGCCTGCAGCTGCCTCCAGGCCCCGCGCCGAGACTGCCTCACTCCCCGCTGCCTCCGGTCCCTGCGCAGAGGCGGCGTCTGTCTCCCCCAGAGTTCCCCGAGCTTGCTATGGCTCCACCTTCCAGTGTTCCGCCCCAAGAGTTTCCTGTGCCCGCTCCTACCGAGTTTGCGGATTTGGCTCTGCCTCCCGAGTCTCCGCCCCCAGAACCTGCTCCTCCCGAGTCTCCGCCCCCTCAGAGCCTTCAGTCTCCTCGTCTGCCGGCTGCTGAGACCGCCTTCACGTTTGCGCTTCCTGCGCCAGCGATGCCCGCCTCTGGGACCCCGCTTCCTGCATCGGAGACGCCCACCGGACTGTCCATGGCAGGTCCCGCCCTGACCATGCCTTCTTGGATTTTTTTTTTGGGACTGAGTAATTCTGTTTTTTGTTACCCGTGGACTCTTGTCCTCCGTCCGTCGTCGCCCCTCCACCCACCCTGATGGGTTGTTTTTTGGGCGTCTGGTAGCCGCCCTTGAGGGGGGTGTACTGTTGTGATCTGTGTTTTTCTGTATAGTTATTTTGAGATTTTCTGTGTTTAGTCCTGTTTCCCTGTGAGTCTCTGTCCTGTCCTCCCTGTTGATTGATCCCAGCTGTGTCTAGTTTCCTGATTACCCTCCATGTGTATTTAATTCCACCTGTTGTCTTTGTCTGTGTCGGATCATGTGTAACCTCTCTGTTTCCTTGTGCCTCCGCTCTGGATTATATTCATTAAAACATCATTTTCACCACGTCATCCTGGGTCTGCCTGCATCTCTCACCTCACCAAAACCACAAACCATGACAGAAGTATCCTCAATCTCCACATGTCCATTGGTTTCGAGACATGCTGTATTTCATTAAACTCGAAAAAATTTGTTTTACTTTAAGAGGCACTTCGACTGAATTTTTCTCATTGTGGAGCCATTTGTTAAGAACTCTCAGAAAGACCAATTTCCTTAGTATCCCAGACTGAAAAGGTGTTCGATATGTTGCTGGTGATTATCATTATCAATGTTTATTTTCTTTCTTCTTTTTAAATTGACATTAGAATCCCCTGGCACCTGACTTTTTTTTTCTTTTTAGTGTGTGTTTTTGTGGATTGAGAGATCTACATATTATTTAGGTACTTTATCCATTTTTTAAATGTATATCTATTTCTGTCCACTACCATAATATAGTCATTTTGACTTCATCCATTTCATGTATGTCTGTATTAGAGGTGTGCCGATCGATCGGTCACCGATCATAATCGGCCGGTTTTCGTGAAATCGGGGATGATCGGGATCGGCCGATCATTGGCTCTGTTACCGATACCGATCAGCTGCATCTCATTTCTCAGCCTGTCGAGCTGGTCTCGTCTTTCCTTCACTCTGCGCAAACACACAACAACAAATGCTAAGCGATGTGTAACTATAACGCACTGAGTCAATGGGGACATTTGCGTGTTGCAGCAGAAAATTAAAGCAGGTCAATATGCGTCAACACAACGAAGCTAATAGACATAAAAACAATGACGGAGTTTGGCTACATCAAGGCTCACGCCAGCAAAAAGACATGGAGGATCAGACAGCAGGTAAAGCGGTGCAGCTACAAACACTCACCGGATTAGCATGACGGTC
>CAEGAF010117922.1:0-12511 GCA_903067075.1 Micropoecilia bifurca
TGCACTGAACCACAACATCACTGGCTGCTCTGTCTTCTCTGACTTGATGTGACAGGAGTCGGGTGTCGTCTGGATCCTCTTTAAACTCGTGCTCATCCACTGTTTAAACTATTTCCATTTCTTCTGCTTTCCTTCACTTCTTGTGCTTCTCTCTACTTTTTCTTGTTTTTACTGTTCCACTGTTTACACTTTTTTCATTTCTTCTGCTTTCCTTCACTTCTTATGCTTCTCTCTACTTTTTCTTGCTTTTCTGCAGTAGACATTCTGCTAATATGCATTCTCACGGCTGTTTCGCTAGGAACAGCTATTTTTCTAGTTATTTTTACACTTTCCAGTCTAAGATTATGATACTTCAATAAAGGATTCATTCATAGACATTTGGTCTACATCTTTACAAGGTGTGGACACCAATGTATATCATAGACAATGTATATTTCACTTTATTTATCTATCTGTAATAAAGAGTACAGTGTCCACAATGTCTAGCAACAACTTCCAGGACTTTGTATCGACCTGCTCCACAATTCTGAATCCTTATTTGTTTTAATAATTCTAGCTAAATCATTAAAAAATTATTTCTATTTGAAAGCTTTTCTAACAATCCAAAATGAACGGTCATGTAACCTCGTTTAGTTATCACCTTAATCGGGTCAATTGTATGGGTTTTTCATTGTTAGTGGTCTTATAGCCTCAGGAGACGGCTGGTGTACGTAGGTTCAGTGGGTTGTATTGGTGCAGCACAGCAGGAGTAATGTGTAAACGTACAAAGTCATAATTTCCACAGATGCATGACGGGGCAATACATGTATTTACCTAAAATGTAGCTGTGTGAGAGGCTGTTGACAGATATAGATATGTTTTCCTGTAAAGACCACTTTCTGTTTCTGTACTGAGTAGCTCGTGGCCTAAAGTAGTTATTGACAAAATGCTCCATAATATATGCTGATTTATACCGCAGTTTTTGGGGGTTTTTTTTATTATGAATAATTTCTTGCTCCAGCCACAAATCAGCAACATATTCAGTCCAGTTTGCATTTCCTTATATCAGCGAATTACTTCCATTAACTCCAAAACACCCAAGATCGATTAACTCTGCAAAGAGAAATAACCCCATTTGAAAAATTCAAATGTGAGCTCTGCCCTGAAGTGAAAACAATCAAACAGATGTATTAGTCGGTGCTCCTCCTACATTCCTCTGCTATTTCCCTTACGATTTTCACTTAACTCCCAAGGACTTGTGGTCTTTCTGGACCATCAGCTGCAGATATTAGAAACTTGTTAACAGGGAGATGAAATGTAATTCATCAGGGCTGACATCAAATCTTCAAAATGACAAGGCGTCTGCTAGATCTAAGACTTTATTGGCTGGGAGACGGATGGACCAGAGGGGTAATTCAAAGTGAGAAATCAGCCCCTGGAGAGTTAGATTCTCTTATTTCAGCCACAGTGAAAAATTTGTATTAGAAAATCGAACAGTTTTTCTTCACCGCTCTAATTCACAGTTGGCAGTTAGGCAACACACTATGTCTTAACTGTGCAATCCAATTGCTTCAAATAAGATTGACTGTGATAGTAGTTAAAAAAACAAAAAAATAAAGAAAAAACTAATAATTACTTTATATTTGATTAATTTGTTGTCCTGACATAAGTTTCAAAGAAATAAATGCAGTCATTGGCCCTGTATGACCAATTATTTTAAACACGAATTTGAAAATGACATGGCATATGGAACAGTTGTAGTGCTCAAGTCCTTAGAAGAGAAGATCAGTAGTTTGAATCTCAGTCAGGGCGAGACTCCAGCCGCTTCAGAATCTGCATGAGCGAGAGACATATAGTCGAAGACCTGCTGGCGAGGATGTCAGCTAGATTAACAAGGCCTGCATCAAATGTTTGGGGACCAGGACAAGCTGATAGGGAGATGACTGCTGGAGAAAAAAAAAAGACTTGGCAAAAGAAATGCAAACTTTGGAACGCTTAACATAGCCAGTAAAGCTGGGGAAACACTACATGATTTTTTTTGGCAGATTTTCACTCGATTCTCAGTCGGGAAAAGTCGGCTCTAGTTGCGGTCAGTTGGCATCCTTTAGCGAGAGAGTGGATGATGTACTGGAGAACTGACCCGAGCTCAGTGGCAGTCAAACAAACATGTTGCAATTTTTTCTTTTTTTTTCTTTCTTTTGATGAATGGGAGAGTGAACTGATTATTGATTACAAGTGCCTTTTGCTGACAGCCAATGCAAAAGAGAGACTGGGACACATTAGCTGCAAGGTGACTTTTTTTTCACTTGAAACTATTTAACATTGCAGTCAGGGTTTAAAATGCACCAGCCTGGGACTGGGTTTCCAGTTTCAAAACTAAGTAGGCTGTTGATCCATAATTAATTGACGACTGCAGATGAGAATTGAAGCTCATGTTGTCTAGTTCAATTACTAACAGTAAAGTAACATGTAGAAAGGAACAAGCATTGTGTTCGGTGTTTGAATCAAATCAAATGGAGTTTGGAGAAGCAGGGATGAACTGGGGATTGGCCCAAGGCTGTCATAATTTAACAAAAAGAAATATTAGAAATAATTTTGCTTGACCATGATAGTCCACTGGTTGATTTTCTGGAAGGACTTTGGTCTAATTCAATGAAATCTCTCAGCCCTCCTTGGCCCTTCCTTCTCCTTTGACTAAATTAATGTTGTTATTTGAGATGAGCGGACATGGTGTGAAGTTAGTGGGAGTGGGTAAATTGTAAAAGCACAAGGGGGTGGAAGAAAAGATGGCTGAAAGACTTGCAAATTGACACAGCAAAATGCACCAAAACCACCAACAGAGGGGATGGTTAGCACACCCCTTTACAGATCAGCGCCAGATGGTGATTTACATTTTACAGTAAATGGAGATTAGACCATGTGGTGATTAGGTCACTCCTGCTTACTACTGAGAACAACTATTCAGGGTTACTTTTTTCCTAAGACTCCAATGTATTTTATTCCACTTCAAAATTTCTGGATGACTCCCTGTATTTTGATTGGCTGAGAGCACAGCTGGAAGAACAATACCAGAACATCAAACTTCTGATTGATCAGCTGTTTTCAGAGAAATATTCAATCTGATCCAGAGGGAGCAATTATGGGGACTGACTCTGTTATGTACTATGTTTTCTTGACATACATTTTTACTTTTGTCTCAAAGGTTATCTGTTTAGTTGTGTTTAAATTCTGATGCTCTCAGCTCTTTACTTTCTCTTTCTTTACTTTCTCTTTAATGAACAGTATTCTTAGATCAGTGCTTTTATGCTTTTTGTGTTTTTGCTCAATCTGCTCAAATCACTCACAACAGATGGTTGCTTACACTCAACAAGGTTGTGCTGAAGGTTGCTTCCTGTTAAATGATGTGACTAGTTCACACGACAAGAGTTTTTTGCCAATGTTTGTCCTGAATTCCCCTTCCGACAATCTCAGGGACACCCAGATTGTCAAGATATCTCTTTAGAGCATCTAATGAGATAGTCCTGCCATATGTGGTGTGTTAAGAGTCATCTAGTCCGCTTGGAAGGACCACAGCAATCTTAAATCGGGGATATTCAACATGTTAAAATGTTCTGACAAAATGACAAACAAGTCTGTTAAATGTGACTTTTACCCAATCAGAAAGTGAGGTGAGGGGAAGGGAGGCAAACAGAGAAGATAAGTAAATTTGCATGGCGCATCAAAATGTCCAGCGGATGCTGCAGCCTTCTTTTTTATTTGTATTTTTCTGTTAAACATAGTCCACAAACTATCACCATTGCGTCTTCCCAGTCTGCCATATTTGTTTATTCTGAAACCACTTTTGGTCTTGAGAGGCTTGGCGAGATTTTCTGTCATCTGAATGTTGGTGAATGAAATCAGTCTGTGTGTGGCTGTACACTGTACAACCAAACAGTGAGTTTTTATCATCACGCGCGCATCACGATAGAAAAGAGTTTTTATCATCATCAGGTTCTGTAACAGATGTAAGGTTAATAACACCATCACCAGCATGACTAAATCCACTGTTGATAGTTGCTCATTCAGGAGGATCTATTGCTGCAAAGTCGCTGACTATATGTAACTGACTTGGTTTCCTAAACAAGGAAATGTTTTGTTTTTTTTTTAAATCAACTTTTATAGCTAGGCTTGAACCAGAAGATGTGCAATTGTCTTTGAATCTGCCTGTCTGACTGGACTGAAAGGACTAACGGTATATATTTTTCTATGCAAACTGGCTTTTTTTAAAGTTCCTTGAAAATGCATTTGTTTTGATTTGTTGCTGTATAAATAAACCGAACTGAATTTAAATAAAACAAGTTGCTCAGAAAACAAGAACTTCAGAAACACAATATCTGCGCACAACTCACTACACACTGAGTGTCTTTTTTCATCAAACTATCCCAAGAATGAGATTAATTTAAGACCTGCACACTGTTCGATTTGTAACAGCTGTTATTTGGTGCAGCTGTATAAAATGCGTGTAAAGAAAAACACCACCTCTTCCTCTGTAAGTGTATTATGTCTGCTTCACTCAGGAGCTGGCTGCCCACCTTGTGCAAAAATGAATCATGTGATGATTATCATCAATTTCTATTATTCGGTGGCATTTAGAAAACAGAAAGACATGATCTCCTTGTACACTCCCTCCTCACCTTTTCTCGAAGATTTATGGGTACTGAGAAAAAGATGAGTCACCTGTACAAGCCAGCCAAGTGGAAGAAGATGAAAATGGCATATAAAAAAAGGTAAAATTCATTGCTAGATTAGATTTAAACAGAAAAAAAAGAAAAACACTAAACTCTGATGTAGGAGATCTTCACATCATTGAATATTTTGTTAGATTTTAAATTTACACGTTGTATTATGTACACACTCTTTCAGTCAAATGGCATGGGGGGAATATTTTTGCAGAACAATTAGAATGAAGTTTTTTTTTCTAAAATACAAATATTTTGCATTCATTTTCAATTGCTGATTAGCCAGTAGTTAATGAATACCCAAGTTACTTCCTTCACAACAAGCTTTAAGTCTTGTGGTCATCCTTTGAAGTCAAATTAAATAATAAAGTTTATAAATTACAAGGTAATTTTTTGATATAAATGTTAGAAGATATAAAAATGCTACCTACAAAACATAAAAGTAATACAGTGGCTTTTGATGATACCTACATTATAATTATACAACATTAGGATACAATTTCTGAAGTTAGAGGCGGACATGTTTGCTTTGTAGATTCCTGTTGGTGATAAACTAAAGGACTGTTTTGTCTGATCAGTTTGAAATATTAACATAGTTATTGTTTCTGACATCCATTTTAAGAAAAACTAATAATATATTTTATCATCAACATGCTGGATTATGTCATTGCACACCTATTTTGTTTATGGAAATATTTAGACCTCAATTGTCAGAAATACCAGTGATTTTCTCCAAAAATGTTTTGGTGTAGTGCATCTCAAAAAAACTACAAATTTAGAAAATCTAATAATTCTCTACAAAACAGAAAAAAAAACTTGTGATTTGTGATTATCATGTCACACTACAACCACATTTATGTGGCAGGTGCAGCAATTTCCTTTGTGGGACACCATGCTTTGTTCACTTTGAAAGCTTTCCCTGTGTGCACAGAATGTGTAATTTAATGTGTTTATTCAAAGGGCCTTGCACACATTCCCTTTTAATCACCAGTAAATAACAACTCCTGTCGTGCCATTGTGACAAAACAGGCACAGTAATGGGCTTGTTTCACATTTATTCATTCAATTTTGGTCTTAAAAACTGCTTTTAAAACATTATCAAGTTTCTATGTGGAGGTGGAGTGGGGATTTCTCTAACAAAGCCTCTTATTCAGAGTCCCATCTAAGAAGTCAATTGCCACCATGCTGCAGTGCGGGTATGTGCATACAATTACTTAAGATTAAGCACAAAATTTTAATTGTTAAGGTCAATATTAGAGATGCACAGATCTGCATTAATATCTGTATTTGTTCTGATATTGAAAAAGATAATAGAGCGGGAATCTGTGACAATGTGCCCAGTCCATAAAGGCAGATCTATTCAGTCTAATTTTATGCTGCATGCTCAGTGCAATGTCATGCTTTCTTATTTATTTTACATAGAATTCCTAATTGAACTTTCTAAACCATATGAAAGAAGGTTGTGTTGCATTTTATTTTTACCTGCTTGACCTGTGTAGACAACCTATTGTTTTTGTCAGTGTCAGTCTTTATTATTTATTTTACATTGGGTGTTGTACTCCTAATTGCAATGGCTTAACAAATTAAAGTTGTGTCGTTTATGCTTGTTTGACCAAGATTGTGAAGATATTGTTGTATTTGCGGGTGCTCTAGTGGTGCAGAGTTATCAGATAAATGTGTAATTCAGTATTAAAAAAACATTTTAAGTCAATTCAGCGCTTTTTAACTATCGAATCGTTATCAGCCAATACTACACCTCAGATATCTGTATTGTATTGGAAGTGAAAAAAGTGGATGAGTGTATCATTAGTCAACTTAATGTTTGCTGATGCAAACATATAATGTATTATATGCTTTACTTTCTACAAATGAGAAAAAAATGACTAGCTTTATTGCTACAGTAAAAATGTATCTTGAGACTACATTTTTTGTTGAAATTGAGCATTTATGCATAGAAATTAAATATTTTTCAGAATGCAAGAGGACTTTTGAATGAGAGATATATAGAGTATTCAGGGACTTAATTAACACTCACACTATTGTGCTCTGGGTGAAAATAGAAAAACCTCATCTTCCTGAGAAATGTTTCCCTTCACAGTCAAATATGATTCAAACAACCCTGATGTTGACATTTCACAAGAGACAAAATCCCAAGTAATGGGCAAAAAGGAGTAGTTTGATTGTTCTGACTAGAATTTATAAGCCTGCTACATCAAAACCCTGAAAAAAACTGAGCAGTCTTCTTGTTCAGAGGTTAAAACATCTACAAGAAGTCCAGTTGTCCTCTATTCTGAAGTACTTAGGATTGTCATGTCCTGGAAGAATGAGAATACACCTATTTGTCACTGCAGCATGTGCTACGCCCTGGCCTGCTTGGCTTGAATCTGCTCAGAAAGCCTTGACCTGTCATAGCCCACTGAGTAAACAGCTCAGCTGTGTAAAGATGTGTGGCCTGTTTAACTTCAGGAGTCTATAAAGTGTCCATAATACTTGTCTCAGGGTTTCTAGTTATCATCTGGTCCAGATTCTGCAGATTTCTGTTTCAAAAGAGTTTAAAGCGACTGAGCTCACAGTCAGTCAGTGACGAGTTGACTGCTTCTGTTTGTGTCCTTGAGTCTGCAAACAAATGTATTGTTCCACTTGTAGAGTCAGTTGGCAGTTGTTGTCCTGCCTTGTTAAGAGTCTTATCTACTACACCGGTCCTGAAGCCTGTGGGTTTCCACTCAGTTGCTAACACCTCAGGGTTAGCGACTCACTGTTCTGTATGCTGCCATGCCAGTTCCCTGAAGGGTCAGCGGCATTTCCTGCTTGGTCATTTTCCATGCTGCCTCCTATAACTGTGTTTTCAGTCTGCTCAGTTTTCCTTGCTGTGTATTGTCTCAGTCTTTCTAACAACATAACAAAGTAATCAGGAAACCTTCTTTGTACGCGAGCATTGAAGCACTACCAGCTCGTTTGACAGCTCTTCCTCATTCGGCTTTTTGTGTTTGAAACTGAGGCATATGGGTTCAGAATTTTCTGTCACAGAATAAGTAAAATATTTGTGATGAAAAAATGAAAAAAAATGTGATTAATGTTTGCAAGGAACAGAACTGCTGAATTTAAACTGACAAAAGGATCAAAGACACTCCTTCTCGCTCTGGTGAGGATAAGTAATGCTTATCTAGTTATGGTAATTGTAAACCTGAGAAACTATCTTCCATTTTATGTGACTAACCTTTTCTGTAAGGATAATGGCAGTTTTATAAAAATGCATGAAGGCCATCTTGAGACTTGCAAAGCAATTTTCCACTGATTGATTAATTTGCACTCCTTAGAAAATATTGTCAGCAGCCTCAAGATTGCATAATTTTCAGCTAATCCATCTTTGGAGGACAAAAAACAAACTAATCTACAAAAACCCTCATTTTATAAATGTAGTCATAAAAACTAGTGTGTAAGAAGTAGATAAGCGTGTATTTTGAATTTCTGACTGTAAAACAATTGATTTTCAAAATAAGACGTTTGAAAATTGCAAATTGAGACATTATAAATGTATTTTCACTTTGGAAAAACATAAATATTGCCATGATGTTTCCCAAGCTGTTTAAAGTCCAAATAATTTGTATCTTATAATAAAATTATTGATGATTGATTGCCCAGTTTAAATGTATAAATCTGTTGTGCATTAACATCAAGATATACTACAGCTACAAATTGAGGTAGACTGAATAAACATTTAATAGTCCCTTCTGCCCCACTAACAATATAAGTGTACAACTCTTTCTAAGCCATTAGGTGGTATTTAATTAAATTTTGTACTCCTCATAGTGGCCAAATGGAAAAGATAAAAAATTAATCAGTCCTGACTTAAAAGTAAACTTCTGCTTTGCTAGCTCTTCCGAAGCCTGTGTTCTGCTTCATACTCCTAGCCTCAGGCATATGTCAAAAAAAAAAAAAGAAAAACTGAAACTTCATAATTTTCAGGTTAGTCGGAATAAGCTGGAAGATGAAGCAAATTGCTGCAACACATCTGTCAGAAGAACAGGTCTTAATCACAGTGGACAGGTCATGTCAGTTAAAAAGAAAAGCTGTGCACGAGGCAAAAGTGCTACACATTTCTGTGCCCTAGAACGAGTGCTGTATAAATGTAACAACAATTCAGGGTGTGGGGGGGACTTCAAAGAAATACTCCCAGAGTTGCTGATTTATTTTCTTTCTAAGCACCTCAGGACTGGTTGTCCAACAAGATGTGGATTTGGGGTAGCCAGGAGGACTGGCTCACACGCATGGTCTGAGTTTACACCATGTGTTGTTCCAAAAACATGATATCACCAACATTGCAGATGATCAACGTTATCATTCACTACACTTCCCTTTGTTTGCTGATTGGCCAGGATGAAATGCGTCATTAAAATCCCAGACAGAATAGAGATGAGAATCAACCAGTTGCATAGAAAGGTTAAAACTGTTAAAACAGGTAAATCCTTTGTGATTTTTTTCCATTAATTATATGTGAACAATTAAATCTGAAAACAATCCTCAAGTGAGTTAATGTCACATGAACACTACTTTTGTGTTTGTTTCTTTTTTCTAACTTTGAAATGTTCTAGATCTTGTCTAAATGTGCCACACCATGCCTATAGCACAGAAGCACACTGTCAATGTTACACTTTTTATCCCAAGACGTATAATCTATAACATATCATAGATGCATCAGAAACACTGCACACACGTCATATGTGACCATTTCAGCCAAAATTACAATAATAAATAAATGGCTCTCCATACTCCATATGACATATACTATAATTTTGCAAAAACTATTTCAGACTGTTCAATACTGAACAATTCTCAGGATTATATAAGATGAACTGCAGTTAGAGTAATTCAATTATTTAAAAAAAAAATAACTGATATTAAGTCTTCTCCTTTCATTCTCAGACAGACATTTAAAGGTCTGTCTGAGGTTGAATGTGTTGCCTTCTCGTTTGAATTATAGCTCTGTAAAGCTGTAGGAGGAGACAGGAGGTGTGTCAATTTATGTGTCAGTTTGACCTAAAGCTAGTAGTTAGGAGGTGGTGCAAAACAAGCCTGTATTTCAGCAGTGTGTTTGGAGATTATTGACTCCACCATTGATTTTTGGTGGAAAAAAATCAATGCCAAATAAATTAGTATTCTTGCCCTAACACTAACGCTCTATTTTCATATACTTGTAGTTTTTCTCTTTTTGCCTGTGTATTTTGGTGCACAAAAATAACTGGCACACGCACAAGAATGACTGTTTGTTTGTCCAGAACATGTGATGTAATGTGAATAAACAGAATGCTAAATCATTCGTCACAACTTGATTGGTTCAGTGATGTTTATAGTTGTAATTAGGCTTCCTAGGCAGAGAAATAGTCAAGAAAGGGTTTTATTTCAAAAGGATAAGAGGCATTTAATCAAACAAGTTTATGTGCGTATGTGGTACATTTACCTTATTTACTTCAAATGAAATAGTAAGCTTTGCGTGATCCTTGGTATTAACAGTGATGACTTCACTTGATCTTCTTATGCCACTTTTCTGGTGAAATCAAGCTTTTATGTAACAGGTGAGAAGTAGCTCTATTGTCCACATGTCTGAATAAAAACAAAGTATATTGATGGGTGAGTGAAATAGTCTGCTGCACATTTTACTACACTAGCCTGAGCCAATGAACTAATCATATAAGGATAAAAAAAACAACGGTGAAAAAAGAATGTGGCAAACAAATTCTAGAATGTTTATTCATGACTTTATCAGAACGCTGAAAACATTGACATTTAACAGCAAAATATGTAAACTACAGTGTGGCACCTCAAACAGGAAGATCTATGTTAATGTGTGCGTCGGTGAGAAAAGACTCAGCATGTTCTATGCTGTGAGAATACTTTATTGTGTTCAGTTTCTTTTGTTTTTCACTTCATTTATGAAAGTTGTTTCTGATTTTACTTTTGTCTCATCTATTGGTCTAGTTTTCAGGCTTTAGTCAGTTATTTTACCCAGTGCATACCAGAGTTATCCTAAAGTTATCTTCCATTTCCTTTGCACCCTTGTCTCTTGGTGGGGCTGTGCTGATCTCCAGCTGGCATTTGGGGTGGGGGTCAGGGGTCGCCCTGGGCAGGTTGCCAGTCTGTCACAGGGCAACACAGAGACACTCAAGCAACCATGCACACTCACACCTAGGGACAATTTGGAGAGGCCAATTAATCTGACAGTCCTGTTTTTGGACTGAGGGAGGAAACCAGGGTACCTGGAGAAAACCCACACATAGACATGGGGAACATGCAAACTCCATGCAGAGGGACCAGGGCTGGGAATTGAACCCAGAGCCTTCTTGCTGCAAGGCAATGACTCTATCTACTGCGCCACTGTGCAGCCCCCATAAGTAATCTCTGAGTGGCAAATCCAAGTCCAGCCACAACTCTTTTGCAAGCTCTAAGTCTTATGCAAAATAAACATTTCCACATCAAATGCATGATATGTAGGGGTAACAGTGATTTGAACCTCAATTATTAAAATTCCTTGAGGCAAATTATCATTTACAAGTATAAATCATTTTGCTTATTTTAATTGTTTGGTCTGATTAAACCGCAGGCAGAAAAATAAGATGTCTATTTATTTGCAGTATGTAAACTTCTAGTTTCAGTAGGGGCTACTTGGTCCTGTTAATATATTAATATGATTTCATTATGGAGATATATTTTTTGAAAGCTGTAGCACCTTTTATTCACTTAAAATTGGCAAATAACCGTCAAACAGTTATCTGACTTATAGATAAGATTAAACTAGCTCATAGTGACTATGATGGCTACTTCTGTGGTAAATGTATTAGAAGTAGAGAAAGAATTTGTCTCAGAACTCTGACTTCAAATCTGAATCAGATGAAGGAGAAAGAGAAAGGCAACAACAATGCCCTCTGTAGAGCTCTGTAGAGCTGGTTGTTTTATTTAATCTAAAAACAGAGCTGAATGGGGAAAGAAATGAAAAGTGAACCTGGACACCAGCGGTCCCCAGAGCATTAAATGTCTTATTCTGCTGTTTGCTTTGTGGGGATTGTTATTGTTTTTGCTCAAAGTGTTGCACAAGGTCAACTCTGGTGTTGCCTTCAGCAGCTGGTGACACTTGAAAGGTTATCACCTCTGAGGGCTTGTTGAAACCCAAGAGGCTTATAGGCAGCTCGTTTAGTGGCTGACCACATACGAGGTGTGTTTTAAGGTTTAAAATGTATGTGGAATCCCATGGAGATGTTTCCACATAGAGACAGTTACAAAGTTGGCCTTCTAACAGTTGAAGAACATTTCCAGGATTAGAGGACTAGTGTCTCACCAAGACCTAGAGAAACTCATCAATGTTTTTATCTTTAGTGGCATTGATTTCTGCATCAGTGTCGTTGCATTAAAAAAAGAAAAATTCAGACAGCTGCAGCTGATCCAGAATGCTGCTACACGTGTTCTCACTAAAACCAAGAAGATGTCATCACCCCAGTTCTAAAGTCCTTACACTGGCTCCCTGCAGCTCAGAGGACAAACTATAAAATACTGTTGCTAGTTTATAAACCACTGAGCGGCTTAGCGCCACAATACATTAAAGACCTGCTGTTGTTGTGTCAACCTTTCAGAGCTCTCAAGTCTGATCTGCTCTGCATCCCCAGAACCAGAACCAAACGAGGAGATGCAGCATTCAGCTTCTTTGCACCACAAATCAATCAATCAATCAAATTTTATTTGTATAGCACATTTCAGCAGCAAGGCATTTCAAAGTGCTTTAGACAACATAAAATGGAAAAGAAAACAGAAATAAAAAGATTAGA
>CAEGAF010117924.1:0-20209 GCA_903067075.1 Micropoecilia bifurca
GAACGTCAGCTGGAGATAGGCACCAGCAACCCTCCCGACCCCTCTAAGGGACAAGGGTGCAAAGAAAATGGATGGATATTCAAATATTCAATAAAATGATCTCTTCTTACAGATACATTTGAAGATGAAAACATGATCTTTTCAACCAAGAACACTTCTTTTTCATGCATGAAAAAAAATCACATCAATGTGTGAATGTTTTTTTACTGTAAAAGTGGGCCATTAAAAGGTGAATATTATCATTTTAAACTCAAAGCTACGTAGCCATAAAATAAAATATTTTAAACAGAGCCCATTCGTGACATTGGGCCTAACATTCATGCGTCAAACTCTCTGAGTTTTCTAAGTAAATATATAAGTATGAGACTCCTGAAGCTCTGGATTGATGTGCACTTCAAGGTGTCTTTGAGAAATGTCTGCTTATTAAAACATGAGAATGTCAAACCAAATTTGGTACTTATTACAACAGTATGTTAACCCTCACTGTGCATGTTGAACTCAAAACCGAAGGGAGTTTTATACTATTAAAAGCTGGAAAGCTGAAAAGGTCAAAGCTGGCCAAACCATGTTTTTTTGGACCAGTGACAGTGTAAGGGAGGACATTTGAGTTAATTAGTTTTCACTGTTTCAGACATCAACTATAATCTTACAGTTTATAGTCTAATGAATGGACACAAAGCGAGAGAGAGAGAGAGAGTGAGGATCGCCAATTAGCGATAGCTCCCAAACGCTCTGCCTCAACTCCTCGCTGAACAGCTTGAACATAATCACCGTGATGAACTGTGACTGATGTCAGTAAATCTGCCCTTAATTGGGAGCAGAAAGATTGAATCCAGGGACCTCATTGACTAATCCTGATGATGCTGAGACATCTGGCTGAAACCCCGCCGCTGGTTAAAGCACTCAAACCCGGGTTCTGCTCCAACCATAAAGTGGGGATGTTTGCAAGTGAAGTAGTGCCACTTTCTGGTTAACTCAACGTGTTCCCCAAATAATCTCTGCTAATCTTCTTTATCCATGACTGCAGAACTAAGCTGTCTGAATAATGTTTGCTCTCAGAGGAAGGGTAATGAATACCAGAGACTTTCAGAGGCCCCATGAAAATAAACACCGATAGTTGGGGCAGCTAACACGGTCGCACCGGGAATGTTGACATGCTCTAACAGGCAGAGGGGCCCGTAAGGACTCAATCAGACAACAGACACTATCCCCTCCTCCAGTCTGTCCTCCCTGATAGAACACAAGATTTACTGGCGTTGTTTGGTGAAAACAAAGCACTTGGCTCTCAACATCACCGTCTTGTCAAAGAGCTACTACGACTTACAGATCACTGATAATCACAGAGCCCCAGTCAGTCAGTCACTCCATTGTGTCTTTATTCCAGACACATAAGAAGGTGCTTAGTGAAGAGATAAAGCAAACAAGATCATAAAAGAAAGAAAGAAAACTACAGCATTTAGTGGAATTTAAAATACTAATTTCAAATGCACTGAATTTTTGCATAATCATCTGAAATCTCTGGAAATC
The DNA here is from genome assembly GCA_903067075.1 of Micropoecilia bifurca. Classification (NCBI taxonomy): domain Eukaryota; kingdom Metazoa; phylum Chordata; class Actinopteri; order Cyprinodontiformes; family Poeciliidae; genus Micropoecilia; species Micropoecilia bifurca. The sequence goes on from CAEGAF010117924.1 coordinate 1,528, forward strand.
AGCCTCCGTTAAGTTTGATTGGCCAAACTAAAAATAGTTTGGCCAATCAACAGTTCTAGAATTTGTGCTAATGATTTAAGATATTTAGATTTCTTCATCTATGTAAATATTATAAAGTTTTATTTGATTATAAATACATTAAATTATTTCCGACTGATTAAAATTGTCCAGTTTTCTATGTAAAAGTAATCAATAATCGTTATTGTTTGTTGTAGCATTAATATAATTATAATCTGATGATATATTCTTTTCTTTGTGTTTTAGCTTGGTTTGTTCACAAATACATCTCAATTAATAATCACCAATTATGATTTTAAGCTCAACGTGACCCTTTTCTGAAAATCCACCAAATATGTATCTGAATGCTGTTAGTGGTAGTAAACTGAACTGAATAAAATAATACAAAATATGTATTTTGAATATGTAGTGTTAATAAATAGTGAACGCAAAAAAAAACAACTTTCTGCTCCCCAAACGCTTTACAAATGTGAAATATTTCCAGCTGTTCAGGAAAAAGTTTGCCGTTATGTGCAACATACCTGACAGAAAGTAACTCTTTTCCATATGCCATATATCAGGGTTGAGTGTTTCACAACATTATTTGCCATAGGGGACATAAAAAAGCAAAGCAAACACGGACTCAGTTTAAAAATAACAAACACAGAGGGTTAAAAATAGATTTGAAAATGTACCCCCAGATTCCTGGAGAGAGAGAGAGAGAGAGAGAGAGAGAGAGAGAGAGAGATAGTGAGAGTCAGACAGTGTGATTTCAAAGGCACTTTTTTTGTTTAGGTCTGGGCCTGAAACAAGAATCAGCTGTGAACTGAAGCGCATAAAGATCCACGATGACGTGAGCAAGCAGCAAATATAAACAGACAACGGCCACTATTCAGGGAAGATCTCTAAATGTTGTTTTTGTAAGTGTTTCTTAACTGCAAGTGCAGAAGAAGCAATTTACGAATTTCACAGACTCAATTCCTATTTTATCTCTGCCACAAATGGTTTGAGCCTAGTAATAGTTCTCATCTTAGAAAGAAAGAGAAAAAGTCCAGATATTAAAGTCTGTGCCTGGTCAATAGTGACGGTAAGATTATTACTGGCTGAGGATTTAACGCATGATGAGGTGAAATTGCAGGTTTCTGGACAAGCGTTTGATAAAACTGTTTTAATATCAGACTGTAGAAAATGATCAACTCTCCAAATTTAACTGTGATATACATCCATCATTTTTTTTTCCCCGGGTAAATTTTCTACTTAAATGGCCTTTAATTAAATATAATCTGCATTTATGTGATAAGCAAAACCTTTAAAATTCATTACTATGCTCCCAAGGGACAGCATACTCAACTCAAAACAAAACCTGTGGCACACCCTCGACTGAGGAGCAAATGAGGAGGCAGGGTTACCAACAGCAACAGGATGAGACCTCTTAGTGCGGCAGGAGGAGAATAATTTCAGGGATGACCCAGATATACTCACAGGCTGTCTGAGTCTGTGTGTTTCAGGACACTGCCTAGCGTTAAGTCACCGGGGTGCAACACTAATATTTAACTTTCTTCAAAACCAATACAATGTCTGTCACCAGGGAGACAAAAGAATCAGTTTAAAGTCATTTTAACCTGAACTGTAATTCCTGATTAAAAATGCAATTTAGATAAGTTTGCTAAAACCAAGTAGCTAATGCAATATAAACACTCCAAAAATAAAAAAAGATAAAAATAATAAATGAAGAATCATCAGATCTTTTTTTGTATTTGCTTTCTTATCTGCAATTCTGCAACACACTGTGATTTTATCTCTGAATGGTGCTATATAGTTTACTTACTTGATTGGGAAAAATTGTACATTGTCTTCTCCTAAAACACAAAACCTGGAGCATATAGAAAGAGAGCTTTAGGAAGAAAAACAGACCCACAGCATTACAGATCCTCCACCATGATCAGCAGTGACTTTGTCAGATATTCATCTTTTGTTTTAGGCCAACAAACATGGCAAACCGATCTGTCATGTTCGTTGCCAAAGAGCTTCGTCTTCCTGCCAGTGGCCCAAAGAACATAGTTTCAGTAAGTCCCTGTAGCGCTAGCAAACTCCACACGTTTTTGTATTAATGATGGCACAGAAATGTTTTTTTTTTCAAGTGTAGTGAAGGTGGAGCTTGATGGATAAAAGTCTCCCTGCAAAAGCTTATTAACAATGCATGGGACATATCAGTGTATTTCACTCTCAACACTTTTCTTTCCATCTGAAGAGGAAATTCTCTTTATAATGAATTAAAAAGATAACTTTCTTGTACTTTTAAAATACAAGAATAGAATGAGAAGAAATTGCCATGAAAATATTCTTATTCTCACAATGAAGGCATTCAGACTTCAATGGTAAGCTGACTGACTGTATTGGACGTAGTCATTAAAAGAACCAATTGTGGAATCATTTCTTTTGTCGATAAACGTAACCCAATATGGTCTTTCATCTTCTCTGAAAAGTTAAAACTCTGTTTCCATAAATATTTGAAATGTATAAACATCTGACTTGACTTGCGAGAAAGCTGGCTAAAATATGTGAACAATTCACCAGAGATCTCTAAGATCCTGATTGCCCTCCTCCCCCCGACAAAAAAGCAGATAAATTAATGAGAGACCTTGCACTTAGCCTTGGATCTTGTTGTTTCACCTCTCTGTGAACCGGAATGGGTCCCTTGACCTGCAGTTCTAAACGTCTGGGTTCTCAGCTCAGTGGGCAGAGAATCTCTGTACAGCATTTATTCGACTCGGCCTCAAGGTTATTTCTCTGTGGAAAGCACTGACTCTTTTCATCCTGGCACATACGCTCCTCTGTTTGAAATTCAGATATGAAAAAAAAGAATAAAAATATATTTTTGAAAGATTAAAGAAGATCGTGGTGACCAAATTTTAACCTAGCTGATCCAGGCTTGTTTAGCTCAGCTGGACACAAAGTCTTGTCTTGCCCTTCGCTTACTGCTCAGTCAATCTTTCAGTGTCTTTCTCCATATCTCCTTCATCACTCTTCATCAATGACTCAGCTCTCAAAAGCACACTCGAGAAATTGTTTTTGTCACAATTTACATTACGTAGTCATTAGAAAGAAAAATAAAATACATTCTGCAATTTTTTTCAAGACCTTGTCTTCAAAATTCTTCAAAGGACAGAGAGAAATATCAATGTCTGGAGCCACTGTGTTCCTTTCAGGACTGAGAACTGCACTGAGGCACTCTAAAGAGAAAACAGACAACCTTCACCTTCGCATTTTAATTACGCATAACCTACCTTCAAATATTTTACAACTTCTTTTTCATTGACTTTTAGACAATCAGTTTGTGGAATTAAAGAGGATTTAAATCTTGTAGCAGAATGTTGAAGGGTTTAAATGTTTGAGGTCAGGATTTTTGCATTTCTTAACTACACGAGTAGCACTTGCAAACATCAAGTTGGCATGTAAATAGCATCTAAGGGTTGCTATGGAAACTGAGAGACCCAGAGACGTGACAATTTGCTGCAGTTCTTATACAGTCAGTCTTGGTGACAAGCCAAACCGGAACCAATACATATAAATGCTTGTCCAATCTAGCCGAGTGCCAATTTAAACATGTGTCTCTTCACACACTTAATCTTTACAAATATAAAATTATTGATTACTCATTGAAAACTCATAGAAAATAGAATGAACTTTAAAAAGGTTAAATTTCAAACAAGCTGTGATTAACTGACTCAGGACTTTGTGGACTGGTACCAGCAGAACCACCTCCTGGTCAACATGAGCAAAACCCAGGAGTGGTTTCAGCATCTTTTTTTATTATTGCACCCATATATAAATTTGCTAAGCAGGCAGGTGAGAGCCATGAAAAATATAAACACATCTAAAATCTGTCTACAACAGGACTCAAAACAGCAAAGAAAAGGGAAGGAAACTTGGTACAAATACCAACTAAAATAATCAAACTTAAATGACACAACAACCACATTCCCAACATTCACCCAGTAGATTTGTTATCTGTGTTGTAGTTTAAACATTTCTTTTGTTTCATCTCTTTTCATTTTTAAATATTGTCAAAATGAAGTTTGAATTTACAACATTTTCCCTGTGAGTTGATGAGAATCGGCAACGGATTGGACTTTGACCGCTCATACCCTTGTAATAAAGACAATAAAATCTAAATTGGAGGAGATTTAAAATATGATTTAAAATATGGTTACATGTACTTATATCTAACATATGCTACATAAATATACCAATAATTTATTTTAAGGCTCATTTATTACATTTTTACCAGGACTCCACAGACATTAAAATAAATTTGCAGCTCAATGTCTTCCTATGGAGCTAAAGAAATGGGGGTGAAATTTTAACCCACTTTCTTGAGCTATTTTGTGTCTAAACCAATCCCTGAGGGAAATATCTGGCTCTTTATCTACTAAACACTTTACTGTGTTCATCAGATAAACTCTGACTGTGTCTGTTTGATGCTTGGTTTTGTGAAGCAGGTCTTGTTTTTTTCTTTCACCTCCTTTCTTCAAACAGCTTCTGCTGTGGCCAAAAAGCAGAACACGATGAAACAGTGAGAGTAAACAGAACATAAAAGATGCAGGACGGGCAGCTGAACAAGATGCTCAAGCTCAGCAGTGGAGTTTTGAAAAGCTGCAGGGAGCTGCAGATTTAGCAGATAATTCTCTGTAGGTTTGTCACTACAAGTGAACTCGTTCGTGCTCTTACAAAATTGACATTGTAACATGTCTGTTGAGTTCAGTTCACTAAGATTTTGACATGTCATTCTCCCCTTCGCCCCCCAAATCTAAATCAAGTCTCAAGTCTGTCCCTTTTGTCACTCAAGTCTCTCATGACTAAACTCGACATCTTTACTTTGTATGCACACCATCTAATCAGCCAAAAACATTGAATTGCTTTGCTTTGCATTGAATTCATCAATCTTAAGCTTAATTTAATTCATGAACATTTGACATATTTATCTTTGCCCTAGTATTCAAATCCAAACATGAAATTGTTTTAATGTATTTGTGTATTTTGAAATCCACGAATGTATCATATTTACCAAGTAGAATTATAATTATGCATTTATGTTTAAAGAACAAAATAATAGTAGGCTAAACACAAGATCGGGTTGCACTTAGGAATAAAACAAAAATAAAATGTTTTTCTATTGAAGATTTGATCCATTCATCAAGGATCCTGTTGCAGGAGCAACACATCAGGGTTTTCCTGCCAGAAGTGATATTTTTAGTCCCTGAAGGAAATTCTGGGTCTGTCCCGGGTTCTGCTCCCAGTGCAATTTTCATGGGAAACCTCCAAAGGGAGCCATCCTAATCAGATGCTCACCCCACTTTAGCTGACTACTTTCAATGCAGAGGAGCAGTTTCTCCTCCAGGTCTACAGACATCCTGAGTCCAGTCAACCAACAAAAGAAGCTGGTGAGGGTCAGACCACACAGTGTAAAACAAAACAAAAAGTATCTATCCATCCATCTTCTTTACACTCTTGTCCCTTAGTGGGCCTGGGAGGGTTGCTGGTGTCTATCTCCAGCTAACATTCTGGGCCAGAGGCGGGTCACCCTGGACAGGTCGCCAGTCTGTCGCAGGGCAACACAGAGACACACAGGACAAGCAACCATACATACACACACATAGGGAGAATTTAGACAGACCAGTTAACCTGACAGTCATATTTTTGGACTGCAGGAGGAAACTGGAGTACCTGGAGAAAACTCACGCATGCACAGGGAGAACATGCAAACTCCATGCAGAAAGTCAACAGCTCTACCAACTGCTCCACTCTGCAGCCCAAAAATGTATCTAATTTACAGAAAATAACAGTAAAATTCTAGCAACCACAGCTGCTGGTATTTAGACAGACTAGTGAAACAAAAGCTTCACAATTGAAGTGTATTCAAAATGATACCAGGTTATCAGCGAGTGAAAAGATGTATGAATCAAAGCAAAGTTTATTACATTAGGAAGACTCATTTATAAAACAGAGGTTCATGGTGCATGACAACACCATGCTAACCCAGATGGGTTTTAAGCTTTTTTAGCTAGAAGCCCACATCTAGTCTTTTAGATTCAAAATCACAGACTCTGTGTGCTTTCATAAAGTGACGCTGGCCATGGAATTTGATCTCAAAGTGTATGCTTGAAATAAGTGAAATCATGAAAATGATCAAAACCAACATTGATCTGGACCCAGCATCTCTTCTCTTTGGCCTACAGAGAAAACACTTTAAAAACAGTAAAAGTAGGTTTCTATAATATTCTTGTGTTTTGAAGAAAATTTTACTGCAATGGATTTCTAACAAGTCATCTATGTTTTTTGGAAAGAGGAACCTTATTTTAGATTATGTCTTGCTTAACTTTTTAAAATGATTTGTCCACTCTACGACTGATATATTTAACTGCATATTGGAACCCTCCTGGGCTATACAGAAGGACAACATCTCGTCTCAAGCTTTTATTAAGTTGCAGATGATGAAAGATGATGAAAACATGTAAGACCTCTAACTTTCTTTGTTTTTCTCCTCTCTCTTTTAGTAAACTGGAGCTTTTGTGTTGTGTTTCATTCTTAAAAACAAAAATTGGTAAATATATTTTTGGAAAAAAAAATTCTTGCAGAGACGAGTCCAATTTGGAGGTGCAGGCATATTCAAAGCTGCTACTATTGGACATAAGTTTTCCCGAAGGGATACAAATGGGACACATGGCTCATATAGAGACGGCCATATCTTGAATGCAGACAAAAGAAGACCTTAAGTCCCCAAACTCTCAATCATGGCAAATGCTTGGAAAGGAAATTGAGACACAAAGAAAAAGGACTTAATGAGATTATAGTTACCCATAATTAACAATCTGTAAAACACATTTCCCAAAACCAGGACCAGAGCTGTTCTTTTTGTCTGCTGTCAAGCCGAAGAATGCGCGAATTATCACGCAAACACACATTTAGCCCACTTTTCAGAGTCGACAATGCAAAGTCTCTGACCAATATCCTTAATCTGCCACTCAAAATACATTTAGCCTTTGTGAGAACAAATGTGCATGCCGAAAGACGGGTTTTTGGGGACTCAACAGCTTATTAGAACAATTGTTCCTCTTTATCTGTTGAACACAGACAACCACTAAAGCTTTCATGTCTGGGGACAGCAGTGTTGTTTTGTGTGTTTTACAGGAAGAACACAAGGATTTTCATGCGGATTATAATCTCTCCTCTGGATTTCTCTCTGAATAACAATGCTACATAAGCAAATTTTGTTGAATGACTGAGAGGAGGACAAACTGCGGTGTTTACACTTTGCGCACTCAGATATAATCTATAGCATTTGGATGCTGACAAGTAAGTGGGCTGTGTTATCAGTCTATCAGGGTGAAACACTTGAGTGACCAATCTGAACCAAGAGATATCATTGTAAGATTTAATTTAATTCCTCAGCCGTGATTTGAAACAATTCTATTGAATTTAAGATCGTTCCCAATCTCCTCCTCTGCAGAATCCCGTAATAGGCATTCCAGAGGCAAGTCCCAAAGGATCGACACCAGGCCTGGGCTCAGACTGCAGGCATGACAGAGAGACTAGGCATAGAAAGGGAGAAGAGCAGAAATAATTATAAGAGCAAGTGGAGCGTAGCAGCTTGTCCGTGGCTCAAAATGAAAAGCAGGATGAAACATGATGGTGCAAATCAGCCGCAAACCCGCATACAGTACCTGATTCATTCGCCACATCTGGATAATTACACTCTAGGATCCTTGTTATACTTGGATTCCGTAACCGAGCTGCGTCATTTACCCATTTCTGGCTAGCACCACGACAAAGTAAGTGTACCATTACCTCGAATTGAAAATGTCAAAGAGAGAAGCAGGGATGGAGCCTGCAGCTTTCTTTGGAGACACAGGAAATAATGTCTAAGTTATTCTGATAACTGAAGTGTTTTATGTTATTTTATTGATGCTTGTCTGCGCTGGAAGAGTTTACAGGATACTCGCCTTTGTGGCTGTGAATGGGTGCTGCATCAGCTGAAGTGAATGAATGTTTTCAGAAAGTCTTTGTGTTTCAAGGACAGTCTGGCTGACATCATGGGGTTTTGACTGTCACAGCTGCTTCTTTAAGCCAGAGCTGTGTGATTAAATTCCCATTCTTTTTCTGCAGAGACGTGGAACGATTTGGAAACCTATAAACCATATGGACAAGTCAATAAAGTGTCTTTAACTGAGACCTTCTTGGCTCACTCAGGAGGAAATTACCACAGGATGCCTTTGCAAGCAGGGTACAGTATGTATTAACAAGGTTATCTTTTGTTTTTGCATACAATTACTTTAGCTAAGTCTTTTGAACTCTAACGTAGGTGGAAACTCAGAGCTAAGACTGTAGCTAGTGAGATTTCTAAAAGGTTCTGTCAAAGGTTTTTGTCCAGTAAACAATTACCCTGATGCGAACAACCCTTTAAGTGTCTTCCTTTGGTAGACCTGGGGATTACTTATAGGGAAATCAAGACAAAAACAGGTTTCAATAATGATTAAATATATCCATTTTCATTTTGAAAAGCTTTTTTTTTTTACCTTTGCACCACATTAGCAATGATTTTACAATTTGAAATATGAAAAATGCTATAAACTGAACATACCCAACAAAATAATAGAAAATATTTATAAAACATGCACCTATTGGAATGTTTTGTCTCTGACACCAATCCCAGTCATTAAAGAATAGATCGCCAGTACTAAGTGCGTCACAGACTGATATCTTATCTCTGAAAATCAATCCCATACATCGTCTCGTAAATTTGGTAGCTTTAGAGTGCAGTAAAATAGCACATAAAATCCCATCCCTTTTACAGATCATTCCTGGTGATGTTCCATATGATGCAGACACTTTTATTCCTCTTCCTTTTCTCAGAAGCAACATACATTTTGTTTCGGCGGAAGTTTCTTCAGGACAGTCAATATTTGCCATCCTTTCATGGCTCAACACAAATACGAAAGTTACTTTAATGTTCCAACAGCACATCACCTGAAATGTGAATATTGTATTTTTATTTAAAGGGTTAACATGTAGTCTGCTGAAGTGCTTAGTTACTGTTTACATGTTCATTCTCTGTTTTGATATGACTCTTTGACAATTCAGCATATGTCAAGATAGACCCAGTTAATGATGTGCAAACAAAACTGACATATTGAAAAATGTGTGATAAGTGGAACTAGTGATGAGCTTCACTAACCAAAACGTTAGTAATGCTAACCCTAAAACTCTGATCATACACATTTTCTATGCTAAGCTCTATCCCTGCATAGTATTTAGCAGAAGCTAATACTAAGGTGCTACAACCATGTTGACTGTAAACAATAAATGACCTGTACTTGTATGACGTCTTATCTAGTCCAAAGGAGCACAAACTGCATTCAGTCATCCATGTACACATTCACATGCTCATGGTGGTGAGCTCCATTTTATCCACAACCGCCCTGGAGGCTGTGGGACAGAAACGAGGCTGCTGTGCACCAGCACCACCAGGCCCTTTAACCAACACCAACAAGCAAGACAGATGAAGTGTCTTGCCTAAGGACAACAACCGAGATAGACACAGTAGCCACCTTAAAGCCTACAAGACGGATTCGTTCCACTGTCATTCCACTTACTGTAACAAAGTTAAAAATACACTTTGTTTTTGTAGTATACCAACCTCGATATGTTCTGTTTGTTATTGCACACCTACCTGTCTGGTGGCGCTTCATCAAGTGATTCTTTGGAAAAGATCTCTCACTCATGGTTTCAGTTTTATAGTTGTTGATATAATGACATCAGTAGATGTCAGAAACTTTTTAGTACTACAGCTTGTAGTTCAACAGCAATGCATTTGGGGTAACCAATAAATGTCATTTGTGGCATTGCATCATGGGAGGAGAATGTGAGGATGCAAAAAAGAACTGCAGAATAAACTCTTTACCCACTTCAAAATAAGAGCATGAACATAAATGTCTAACTACTTGAATAATTCTTAAGCGGCGATAACCAAACCTTCAACACAAATGTCAAACTTTATTCAACTAAAGGTTTACAAAACGGCAAAACTGCAGAGGTCAAAGGGTGGGAGGATGGGAAAGGTCACCAGTCCTTCATGGGGTAAACAAACTAAGTTAGCACTTTTTAATTTATCCAGTACATTCAATTTAGGGTGAAGCTAAATGTGCAAAGCATTGTCTCCATAATCAGTGCATTAGTGTAAGTGTGCCCCCCTTGAATGAGACTAAATAAAATGCATTTGTGGAACTCCAATCAAGTTGATTGAGATTAATATACTGATACTAATTAATGCCTGAATTTATTTTTAGTAAGGTCTAAAAATATTGCAGCCATGATCAAAGTATTTTAAGCACAAATTTTCTGAGTTTCTGTTAACAGCTCAGCTTTATATGTTGACAATTGAAATAAGAAAGGCAACAGAATCACAAACAGTGCAGCCTCCAAAGTATTATAATGTATTCATCACAACACACAGCCCAAGCAATGATTCTCACACATAAAGTCTCAATCAAATCAAGGTTAAAGATAATTTTCTTTCTCTTCAGTTGACTGCAGCTCTGTTGTGAAGGCGCGTAGAAAACATATTTCCTCTCTCACAAAACACTGCCTCAAACAAACTGCCTGCAGTCCAACCTTTTTATCTGTTTCTTGCCCTCAAACGATGCTAGTTAGGGTGAACAGCTGCCTCGCTGTCCACCATTATTTTCTCACCCAGTTCCACTTTTACTAACTCTTAAATGTCAGCCATGAGCAAAGAACACTAAATTTACTGTTTTCGGCTCTGGGACTCGTCACAAAAGTCACAGTGCACTTCTGGCATCGGAAAAGACCAGGTGGATTGCTTTTGTTCAAATACCGTCATCCCCACAGGAAATGATGCTTTTTTCCATCTTATGTGGGAAATGATAAAATGTTATCTTTGATATTCTGTATTTTACATATACAGAGTAAAAATGAATGAAACTGTAAATGTTGCAGTTTGAAACCAACAGAGATGTAATAAAACATTGTCCAACCAATATAAACTTGACTGCTGCAGCTTAACTTTTTATTGTTCTGATGGATGTGACTCTTGTTAAAAACAAGCATTTAGTATAGTAGATAAACACCAAAATAATTATAAAGAAAGAATATTTTTGGTGTGTTGGTCTGTTACAAAATGTTGAATACATTTGAATACAAAATTAAATTAACGCTTTGAATACTTCGTAAATAATGTAAATATTATGACTTTTAGAATCTTGTCTAAAGGGTTAAGCCCTCTAAAATCATAAAACACACACCTTCACTTTCTCATCCTCTCCTTTAGTTTGTGCTTCACAGAGGAGCCATTCTTTAGACTAGCAGATCCGTTTTCACATAATTCTAAAGTGATAGTCTTACACAATGAAAATGTGTTTGATTGAATATGAATGTGCCCAACTGTGGACTCGACCGTCACAAAAATAACTCAGAAATATATATGAAAAGTCTGCCTTGCTATTCTTTCTAAACATACACAGATAAGCAGTTCAACAATTGGGCTTAAAAAAACTGAACTGAATTTAACCCTGATTTTGATGCAACTTTAAAGTTCTTTGCATAGTTTTATTTGTAAAACAATAAACTAACAAAAAATAAAAACGCAACTATCTGTTTCCTCCTACTTCAGATTATTTATGTAACATCTTAAAAGAAAAAAAAACACTAGAACATGTGGTTGTAATTTAAGAAAATTCTAAAAGAATGGATACTTTTGCGAGAAACAGGGACAGACCTAAATATAAAATTTTTTGTAAGCCTTTGGGGAACTTCTTAGCCATTGAATCCTTTATTATAATAACAACGTTAAATTCAACAAAATCTGAAGAGAAGGAACGTGATCCGTTGGTGCAATCAGGTGTGAAGAAGACGTATGATGTCTAACTATAACAAAAATAAATAAACACTTTGTATTCCAAAATAACATTACTGTCCCGTAAATGATAGCAAAACCACTCTTTAAATGTAATTTCTCACAGAACATCTTTTGTAAGAAGACACTTAATTTGAACAAAATAGCCAGCCCAAACAAAGATTGTGAAAGCAAATGTTTACAGTAAAACAGTCTTTTATTTTTTAGGTAGACTAACACTTGTATAACTTGCATAAACAGCAAAATAAACAAAATCTACTCTAAACTCCTGACATCAACCTCATCACCACAGAATGAAGATCATGACTGCAAATGCATGCAACATTATACTTTTTTTTTTTTTTTGCAACGCAGCTCCCTCAGCTGTCTAAACAGGATGATTGCTGCTGGTCTGAAGGGTCCTTCAGTGAGAGGAGCTTTGAGACAAAGTAAGAGGCAGCATATGTGGGAGGTGCCAAATAAAACATCCCTGATTAACTTGTTCAGCCTGTGCAGCAATTGTGTTGCTTATAATTACACATCTGCACACAGCTACACAGTGTGTGCTTCCAAGACTCTCAAAATAACAATTTCGATGGCAATTTGAGAGGAAAATGAAGGGCGTCTGAGCAGCAGATGTTCATTTTCTCTATCGACAAACGTCAGACTGAGGTAAGACAGGTGAAGGGCCGAGCAAAGGGAGTGCATTCAAAGCTGGACGTGGCTGATCTGAATTATTCTTTAATAGTTGACCTAATTATCCTAGTATGAAAGAGCAGATAATACAACTAATAACAATCATTTATCCTAATCTGATAACACAGAAGAGGATCCCAGTGCGATGCAGATGATACACAGGTTTATACACATTGAGACGTGATGTCTTGTTCTTTTCTCTCTCAATACAAATCTGTTACATCATCTTCATTTTGTTATTAGATGTTTTCAGTTCAGTCCCTGTTTGTTTTCTCTGCTTTGTAGGATATACTTTAACCTGGATTAGCGTCTCATTTCAAACTCCTATTTTCCAAAAACTACAAGAAACATTTCCCCATGGAAAAACCTTTCTGCCAAAATTTAAAACTTTTTATTGTCATATGAGAACTAAGTCAAGAACTAAAACACTATTAATTATTAACTTGTAAAGTGCTTCTGAGAAAGAATAGTAATTGCCATTTTTAACTGGTATTAAATGCACATTGTATTCTTTAAAAAAAAACACGTTATTGAATTTAGCACACATCAGAGTTAATTTTCAGTGATATCATTTGTTATGGTGTACTGACATTTTGTTACGGTGCATAAATTATGCAAAACATTAAAAGGTTCAACATTAATATGTGTTCTCCAGTTTCATACTGATTAACAGTGAAGCTGATCACTGCAACTCAGATGTTTCTAATAGTAAATCCACCCAACAGATTACATCCAGATTAGATTATTGTAACTATGTTTGTTTTCAAATTGGTCAGCATCTGCTGTCCCGTATGCAGTGCGCTCACACTGGTTGTTTCTATTGCCAGACCTTTGACTAACACCCAAACAAAAAGGAGACAATTTAATATCTGTGATAACTTTTCCAAACTGGCTTTTGATTCTGAAATCTGAAATTATAGCTCTTAGACCATCTGATCATCTACCTCTGAATATGCTTATCTGTAGATGGGTCTCTAGGAAAGATCAGGTTGCTCTGATGGTGTTAAAATGTTTAGATTTTCAACTGGATTAAATGGATTTAACTTTTTATCTGTATTTTCTGTATGATTTGCTGGATTTTTCAGTTGATTAATTCTTACTATTGTTGAGATTTGTGGTTTATAATAGAGCACAGTGGTCAACACTGGTTACCTTAAATCTGCTCCATGAATCATGATAATCGGCTACATTAGTGAAGATAATCATGTAATCCCATCTTTCTCTGTTGAATTGGAAAGTAATTCTTCCATCACAGAATGACACTGTTTTAGTTACACTTCCCTCTCGATTTTAAACAAAGATTACACAATCTGTGTTTTTGTCCTTGGAAAGGAAATTGGACAAAGCTGGAATGCGAAAGTAGGGCCTCAGAAGAAAAACAGAAACTGCCATTGGCCTGCAAAAGCCTGATCAGCGAATCTCTTCTGAAACTTTTGAAAACGTCTGAAGAAAAAGCAAAACACAAGTGAGTGTAGAACATGTTTCCTCAGTTGCAAATTACAAATGAAAGCAACAATGATACTCCCCAACTTCTCCAACTTGGATGAAAAGTTTAGCGTGTTCAGGGTAATATTCTATTATCGTACTTAAAAGTCCACTGGAAATAGTCTAACATAAAGTGCAGAAAAAAAAGAGGGACACACTCCTCATATTCACAGTATACTGTATAAGTTGTTTTGTGCTCCTGAGTTATGGCAATACCACACAATGGATGATAGGACCATGGACTTATCAATAATGCATAAGATAGTGAGAAAAATGACAGGCACTCTTGCTGGTAGGTTCTCTCCAGAAGCAAGCCATAAATTTGCAGGGCAATAATAATGACTCTTCTCAGGGAAATAAAGGCCACCCTCTGCTCCCCATAGTCATAAACCTGACTCACTCTTCCATTGGTTGGAAGAAAAATGCTTCCTCTCCCACCACACAGGAGTCACACACCAGAGGTACTTCAAACAGCCAACTTGATATGCAATCATCTCTCTTTACACAGGAAAGGATACAATTTCAGTTTTTATATTAGCTATTTTCCTATTATGCTTGTGGAGGGACGGGAAAAATTGTGAGCACAGTAATAGTGAAATAAAGCCCAGTTTAATAGTTTAGCAGAATTTTTTTTTCTAATAATTCTTTTGCCATCTTCAAAATGTCTAAAATGTGAAATTTAATTTTCTTTTACACAGAAGTGCAAAAGGAGTAGTTTGTTTTTGTTTTTTGTTTTTGCAATAGTCATGCCACTTTCTTTTTTAATGTCTTCATCATTAATGTCTTCATCATGGTGGCTTAAATAATTAAATGCTTACATTTTAAATGTAATTTGTGAGCTTCACTGACACATTTTTAAACTTATTAACAAATCTAAAGCACATAGCAAATTAGGAAGTTTAACTTCTTATGGCATTTTCTTATTTTTTTTCTATCTGATTGAAAATCAATCCTGAAGTTCTTGTTGCTGGAGAATGGAAACGAGTTAACACAATCTGACAGAAAATCTCACAGAAATATGTGAAATGACCATGAGCTTAGCAATGCTGCATTGTAAGAAAATGTTACATAAACTGTCCTAGAAATATTTCCAACAAAAAATTAATGCTTTTTTTGTGGTAGACATAGATTTCTCTTAGTGAGACCAAAGGCAAATCACAAAGGAAGGAAAAAAATCCTATATAAATGATAAATGTTCAGTCGCTTCCCATATGGATCCACTATACATTTAGAATATATGTATTTCTTTAGTATTATGAATGTTGGTTCATTCACAGTTAATTTAATTGAAACAAAAAATGAATCTAATAAAATGGGTAATTTGATTTGATGATGTTTCAGGACACAGACAAATAATATGCTAAAATGTCCTTTTTTATCTTATAAAGGTTCTGTATTCTGCTCACTTTCCAGTTGTTGTGCATTTGAGTCGAGAGGTCAAATTAAATCGGTATAAATAATAAAATGAGTAAAGCTATGAACAACCTTCTGATGGTAGCTGACATTCATTGGAGTCATATGGAGTCACAATACTTAAAATACACTATACTTAGATTTCTGGCACTTTGTTTCAGAGTGTACAAAAGATTTTTTGTTTCTTTCTCAGGAGCTTTTGAGCATTAAATGACTAAAACTGCAAAAGCAAAAAATGGCCTCAAAGCAAACCAACCGACACCTAAAAAATTGTGAAAACCTTATTGCCCTTTACCTCAGCTAGATTTCCACTTGCATTTATAATCAAGTCACATTTATGCAACAAAGATAATTGTTTAAGTGAAAAACACATCCATAATTGCATTCAGACTTTCAGAGTAATCTACACTTTTCCAGAAAACCTTTTCAATTCCCTTATACCGGGAAATAATGTAACACAAAAACATTACCGGCTGAGTAATTTTTTTTTAGCAGTAAAACAACCACTCTGATGCAGTTATTACACACTGTGATGTGAGATGAAGCTGAAGCAGAGGAGTAAATTGAAAAGGAAGGAAGACTCTAATAAGTTCCAACACCACCAATAATTTAAACTTTATTTGAGTAAGACTCATGAATAAAACTCTTTTTTGTGTTCCATGTCCAAAAACGAATTCTACTGCCTTAACAAAAAGGGTTTCTTTTTTTAAGCCAACTGCTGCCGGTGAGGTTATTCCAGCTGTTCAAGTCATATTCAGTCAGCAGTGGCCCAGAACAAATACTCTGGGATGGAGAGTGCCAGGGCAGGAATCCATAATCAACTTCAGTGAGCTGCTTTTAGAGTGCAAACAGCAGGTATCAAACAGTTTAGGGTCCATTTGTTGTGCTGAGTGCTTTCCACAAAAGGTTGCAGGAGACACTCTGACCTTGTCACAAGGTTACACTGAGGGTTTTTGCTGAAAATCCCTTTCAGGTTGCACAGGAGAGCAGATCAGATGTGTCTTTTCTTGCAGTTGTTCCAACAGCAAGCAAATATCACACAGATTAGCACAAAGGGCAAGTTTCAAACGCACTAAACGACGGGTTAATCTTAACAAATAAGAATATTATCATTGACTTAAACCGAAAAGTAGAACCCATATATTATATTTTCATACACAAAATGATATATATTCATTTATTAATTTCTATAATTTTGATTAGGGTTGCTGATTGTAAAAACCCTAAATTCACTTTCTCAGTAATACCAATAAATATAATTTTAGACACGGAAATGTTAGGTTACTGAAAGAATATCATTACTCATTACTTCATAGATTCTCTGGGGAGATTTGTTGGCCAATCAAGTTAAGTTATAATGTGGTCATTTAACCAGGTATTGGTGCTTTTGACAGTATGGGTAGGAGCCAGGTTTTGGTGGATAAAAAAATAAAAATCTCCACAAAGCTTTTTAGCAGAGGGAAGCATGATGTGCTGTAAGATTTTGTGACAGATGGCTGCGCTGACTTTGGATTTATTAAAGCACAGTGGACCAGCAACAGCACCAGACATGGCAACGCAAATCATCACCGACTCTGTGGAAACTTTTTGTGCCTGTTCCCTCTTCCTGCAGACTCTGGTGCTACAATTCAATTTAACTAATTAACAAAAACGCCTTTTCACAACAAATGTCGTCTCAAGGCACTTCACAAGAATTAAATGATTTCAGTTTAACTACAGATGCATTGCAAGTGATCCTGGCTGCAAAAGAGTGTGATCAACTCAGTTTATTATTCAAATTAGCTGTAAGAAGCATAAGGAAATCCAGCATCATTCACTCCTCCTGGACAAGCTTGTAGTGATAATAGACAATTGATTGCGTTGTGTTGTTGACTTTACACAATCGCTCATACTGAGCATGGCTGTATTGAGGAAAAACTCTCTTTCAGTAGGCAGAAACCCTCAGCAGAACCCGACTCAGTAAAAGCAGCCATCTGCCACGACCGACTGGAGGTTTGAGCAAACAGCAGCAGATACACAAATAAAAGAAACAGAAGAACCAACAATAAATTCCACATGTTAATTCCGAGTTCTTTTGAGTTGGTTTTCAGCGCATTTAACGCATTGTCATTTCTGGAACAGGGGTAAATTGTTATGTACGTCGTTCAGGCATTGATGTAAATGTTTGGAGGGGAAAATCTCTGGAGACGACTTACAGGAAGAAGACTGACAATTCCAATTACATCAGCAGCCACAACTTTGTCCTGATGCATGATATGATTGAGCCAGTGTGACTTCAATGTGCCATGTCAAGCACATGAACCAAGGTGGGTACAATAAAGCCTCTGAAAATGATTGACTGTGACTTTGGGGAGAAAATGTCTTCTTGCAAGATTTTAGATTTCATTTTGAAATCCCTCAGGACGCTGTAGCCCAGTGCTTCATCAGACTGTGATTTAAAAGAAGAAGAAAAAAAGACTTACAAGTTGCACATACAAAAAAAAGAACATTTCATCTCAGTTGTTAGCACACCTGTGCATTCTACGCTGATAACTGCGGACTGCTGATTACATTTTTAAGGGAGCGTATAGAGAGGCCTACTATTGTACTTGTGCTTTTCTTCACCTGGACTTCACATGTGAGAGCAGATTGTTACAATAGCAAATCTCATGAGACACTTACTGGATTGGAACGGTGCAGCCAAGAGCCAGAAGGCAACTGCATCTGCTCTCTCTGGAGGCTGCCATCAGCAGTTTGGGCTAAAAGTAAGGCCACTTATGTCGAAATATCTACATGTTAACTCTATTATTTTAGCCTGAGTCTGCAGAACTGTAGCTACTTTTTTGTTTGCAAGATGTTGATAATGTGCATGCAATGACATTTGATTTAATGCAAGCATCTAATAGAGCAGCTTCAAGTAAATGTCACTCAGACAGAGGAAATAATGAGTGCAAAAGGCATTTGTTTTTCCAGCTTTTAATCAAAGCCGAAAACATCACAGAAAAAACAAGGCATGCTTTACGCCGGTGGACTGTTTGCTCTTTTCCATTCTGTTTTTCACCTGAGTTCTCTCATATAGCACCTCAGGTTTGCATCTGGGACGTTAATGAGTTGTTTCGCCTCAGAGCAATATGCTTTAGATATAACAACAAAAATATCCTTAAAAGAATCTATTAAATGCTCAAATCAACTGATGTAAAA
>CAEGAF010117930.1:0-36319 GCA_903067075.1 Micropoecilia bifurca
ACTCTGAGGTTTTGAGTACCCTTGATAGGCAGCATCCTACTAAAACTCTGAGGTTTTGAGTACCCTTGATAGGCAGCATCCTACTAAAACTGAGGTTTTGAGTACCCTTGATAGGTACAATCAATCAAATAAAATTTGATGGATTGATTAAACAGAAATTTGGTTGTGCCTTCACATGAACTCCTAGCATTTGGCACTCTGAGGAAAGTAAATCATTGTTAATGCAGATAGAGCATCTGCATAATGTAGGATCATTTATGTAACTTAATGAGTGAATGAATGAATGCAATGAATGAATTTCTGCTGGCTATTTCTTTTGTAAAAACATTTGCATTACACACTACGCACAGCGTCTGAGGCATCTCAGGGCTTGATCTACTGAATTTGTCAAAAAACAAATGCATAGCAATCTGACTAAAGTGACAATCAAACTGCATACACTATAGTATCAAATGCATTAGATGAACATGCGGGAGAACTTTGTAATTAAACTTGCATTTGCTTTTATGTCATTGTAGAACAAGGCACACATGCAATAGGCTGATCTGTTTGGCATACTAGAAGTGGAGCTGAATCTGATAGTATTTTCCAACATTATCTTTTTCAACTATAAACTGAGGAATTAGGGATTCAAAAATGGTTAGTCTCAGACAAGGTCACGGTCATAACTACTGTATTTTTGCACACCTAAAAACATACAGTTTCCTCAAAAGTTTTTATAATCCGGTGCACCTTACACATGGACCAATATTGAGCCACAACAGGTGTAGCAACTACGGTAAGCAGCCACCGACTGCTGTCTTCGCCCGTGGAAGAAGAAGCACACGGTCCATGCTGGGATAGTTGTCAGAATGCTGGTTTGTTAATAAAGTTTGACTGACCTATCTACCTACCGACTGTGTAGAATCAGGTCATCTGCAGGTCATTCAGCACCACGTTCTCCACGAACATGCTGTGCGCGAACGGAGAAGGGTGACCATCGTCCGCCCACGGCCCATTTTAATGTCTTTGATAGCAAAGATCGTGCTGCGCATATGATTAGTTTTTACGAAAACTGCAATGATTTCCAACCATTCCTGTGCTCATTATATTGAGAAAAGTAAACAAAAATGCTTGTATAAACAAATAGAAAGTGTAAATCCTTAATCAGTACTATGTAGAAAGATTCACACTGATTAAGGCACTGAGGTGAGATCCTCTGGGATAACTTTTTTATATGTATTGACCAAAACACAGCATATGCAATCGCAGTCATTCCTATAACAGCAAAACGAGTTGTATACAGTTCTAATCATAGTAGTTTTAACACAAGGTAGTAAAACAAACATTCCAAAATATGTGGAAAATATTTACAGAGTTGGCTGTCAAGAAGATTGGCTGTCACTTTTTGCAGATTTCGGTCATATGTACTGAATGGGAAGTGGGTCATATCTGAGTGTATGTACGGACACACGCTCGTGTTTGTGTGTGTGCATTCAAGCTCAGTGTGTGAATGCATCTTTTTGTATTCAAGCCTTAGTGGTATGTGTGCCTTTTTTTTGGTGGTGGGCATGTCTCCCGAACATGTAAAAGCCAGGTTTATTTAATGATCTTCACTTAGATTCATCATTTTGTGACATGTGCACTTTACATATGCAAGCGCGTGTTTTTCATCAGCGTTTGGCCCTTTAAAAGGTTCCTGCGGGGCCGAGGGGGAAGAAGAAGAAGATAACGGGAGCAGACATTATTTGCTTCTGTCATGTCGGCTTAGCGTCAGTCCCTCGCACACTGTGGCCCAGTCAGATACGGATACGCAAGTGGATGTACCTGCACACGCGCCCTGACGGGGACGCACACGCGTACGTTCGCCACCGTGCCGCTGATGCACGCCGACGAGCGGGGAGCGCTGGGAGGAACAGGGGGCACACGAGGAGCCTGAAATGCTGACACGTTCGACGCAGAGAAAGAAAAAAAAAAGTCGCACTTCCACGCGTCGTCAAACCCACACGGCTGCACTCTGAGCAGACATCCTCCCTCTTCTTAGAAAATGAAGCAGGACTGGCACCACTTTACACATTCAGGGCCAGACTTGAATAAGTGTATTTTCATGCAGAAGTTTGTTATAACTGAGCGTGCCTTTGTACAGCCGTGAGGGTTTTGTGGTTTAGTGGCTGATGAGTAAGACTTGTGTATATAGTGTTTTTTTTTGTAGATACATCTTTGTGTTTATGCATTCATGTTTATTGTCTGTGTGTGTATGCCTGCATGTGTGTGTGTGTGTGTGTGTGTGAGGCAAAGCATCCAGGTTCCACAGTCAGTCAGGCAGCATCTCGTCAGGCGGGCCTCGGTCACAGACCCCCAGGGTAAGACTGCCTACTGTGGGCACGAGCCGTGATGATTGTCCCCGCTGGGGGGATCGCACATGCGCACTCACACACGCATGTGCAGTCACAGTCATGCCACAGTGCTTAGAGATTTTCTTGTACCCACCCATGTACAAAACTGTCTCGGGACACACGGATACCTCAAGTGAAGTACACACATCTTCTGAAGAGTTTAATGCGCACATGGCACCCGTAGCCACCCAGATCTTCTTTGCATACATAAGAAACACAGGTTGTTTCTATGAATAGAGGCATTTGGGCTTTGTGTGTGCATGCACCTTTAAGCACAGGTTTACATAAACATATAATAACCAGATTATGCCCCCTCAATACACACCTAGCTGAGAGTAATGCATTGTGGGTTGAGTGACAGCTCTTGTTCTTGTAACACAACTACAGCTAACCCGTGCTGTTTGTTTCATTCTCACATGAGACCATTTAATGTAAAATTAACATTAAGGTTTGAAAGACAAAGGACTTTGGTCAAAATGCTAGTAACTATACACCATCAGTCCTTTCAAATTCTTATATCATCCTCTGAAAAAGATTAGGACACCTTTAGCAGCCTGGATTTTTGTAATAGGTTAGAGTGCAATTTCTGGTGAGGACCCAGTTTATTCCGCATTTATCTCAATGTAAAATGGCTAAAATTACACCCAGACGTATCACATCAGTAGCACATGGTTGTGCTACATCATTACTCAGTGTTTTATTGTAGGTATACCCTGTTCAAAACTCAGACATTTTGTTTGTTGTACTCCTGACTATTTGAAGCGAGAGTGAACACCAAGAAAGTGTTCACTCTCACTTGAACTAGATCAAAAGAGCTTTCTGAAGCCTTCAGAAAGAAGATTATATGCTATGGGATTTAAAGAGGTCTCAAAAGGATTTGAAATCATCCATTCAAGTATCTGGAAAATAGTCTACAAGTGGAGGATATACACAACAACTTCCAACAAGCCCAGTTCTGGTTTTTTCAGGCAAATTCACCCTGAAAGCAGGCTGCAAGATGCTAAAAGAATCTCTAGAAACTCTAAATGTAGACATATGTGGAAAAAGTAAACCTCTACTCTCTAAGAAATACATAAAGATTTATTAAAATTTCCTGGGACAACGCTAACAAAGACCAAGATTAACACAGAATGCACCATCGATTCTGCTGTATCAGAGGGTGTTTGTGTTCTGGAAAGTCAGGTGTCAAGTCAAAGTAAAAGTCTAGAGCTTGACACGACGGGCCTACTTAGGACAAGCTATTCATGCAAGAATCCTCTCTACAATCTCACAGCCGAAAGTCAGGAGTGGAGCAAACTTTCCTCAGATCAAAGTCAGAGACTGGTAGAAAGCTACAAAAAAGCATCTCACATAATATTAGCTAAAAGGAATCTCTGGGGGATTGTGCAACTTCTATTAAAAGATTTTTTAAATGTTTTTTTAACGAGTAAAACAGCACACAAAGTTTCACCCTCTGCCCCAGAGCTCTGAAAGATGGATGAGATTTTTGGACAGCTTTTGGTGCACAGATTATGCTCGATTTAGATCGTTAAGCTAACATTTTTTTTATCTTACATTCATATCTGAAGAAAATTATGAGCAAGAAAAAAATGGGCAAATCCCTTGAACATAGAAAACAAATCGTAGGGCATATCCGAGATTTACAACAGGAACTGCAGTGGAGCTAGTGTAAGGATGAACTGCTCTGGAGTTCATCAGCTGTAGAGCTGTTTTTGTCCCGCAGTCAATGTAAATTTAGTTTGAGACATTAAGTTCTGACAAAAGTGTTCTTTTTCTTTCTCCTTTTAAACATCTAAAAGCACTCAGAGAGCCTAAAGTATACTGTCATGTTTAAATTGAGCATTGGAAATTCACAAGAAAAGCTCTGCCATTAAACTTTTCCTGCCCACATGATTAATCTCTTCCTATCAGGCTGTAACATTTCACAGGGAGAACATAGTAAAGTTAAGAGTAAAGTAGGAGCCTTGGCACAGTGCAATGGAAAAAGCTGTGGTTTTGATCACTGGGACTGAGCACCAGGAATGATCCTCTCTGTGCTCCATCCAATCCTGGAACACATTGTCCAGGATGGAGGACAAAAATATATATTTTTTTACTCCATTGTGGAAGAACTAAGAGCAGAGAGTAGGAGACAAAAGGGGGGGAAACAAAATGGCAGTAAAAACCCTTTGAGGGGAAAGAAACACAGGCGGGCAAGAGGAGCAAGACCAGACATCAAAGATGTTCAGGTAGCAAGTCTGATCAAAGTGTTTGAGAAAAAAAACATGCTTTTAGGTATTTTTCAGGAAACGCAGGATGGCATGATTGATGACTTAAACTTGGATAAAAGGGGATTGAATATGGGATAATCCATGCCAGAGGGAGTCTTCCTCCACATAAGCACCGGCTCTTTAAATAGCCTCTCTGTTTAGTCTTTGGAGTTTTGCCTTGTGTTTGGAAATTCTTCTGTGGCAGCTTGGATCTATCTGTCTTTTCATTCTTGCTCTTGGTTCTTTTCTGAGTTGACTTTTCATATCAGCCATCTTTGAGATGGTCCTCATCTTATCGGCTCCCCTCTCATTACTCATTACTGTACACTGAGACAGTAATGGTTCTCATTACTGTACACTGAGACAAGCAACTAATGCAATTGTGATGATGGCTAAGAAACAGAACTGGTGTTAACCATTGTCTAGACTTTGAAACTGGAATTACTTTTAAATTCCAGGCTTAGGGCAAATGTTTCTGCCCTAAGCCCTGCCAACTAAAATGTTGACAATCTCTTTAGAAACCCTGCTTCAAAATGCAAAACTGTCTCTTTAAAGGAGAAATGCGTGTTTTTATCATAATCAGGAAATGAGTACATTACTTAGGGATTTTTTTTCTCTTTTGTTCATGGACTTAAATCCAAGGCTAGCAGTTTCTCGTCATACTAAGGTCAATTTCAAAACCAAACACACTCAGTCAGTGGAAATTTCAGCGAGCAGATTTGTGAGACTTCTGTTCCTGGAAGGAATGTAGCCAAAATCAGATCTTTAATTTATTTAGTAATCCTAAATAAGCGAACCAGCTGCCTGTTCTGCCATCTCTTCTGAGTAAATTAATTAAAATTTCATGTGACCACACGTAAAATCGAAACCAAACCATGCTGGAGTTATTTTCTTAAAAAACAACACAATTTCTCGTTTCCAAGGACAGTTTTTCCTTGAGCCCTTAAGATCTAAGATTTCTTATCATCTAACACAATAAATAATCCCCCAAGCATAAAAGGGAGGACGTTTTGCTCCCTTGCAGTGTTCAGAAGGATAAAGGAGGGAGTCAAGGAGATGTCATGGTCAAACATCAACATTGTCTTCATGTGCTGCAGAGGGATTTGGCATTCAGAGCCAGCTCCCTGGTTCCACTCTGGTCAGAAAAGGTCATCAGTCGTTGTGGGAATGCTTCGTTCCGGAGATTCTCCCTTCTTTCTTCCTTTTCACTCCTTGCCTTCCTTCCTTGATTGTGAGCACAATTCACTTAAAACTTCCAGCAGGAGCTAATAATAGACCAGAGCTGCTCAGTCCTGGGTTGAGTCGAGGATATGTAAATACGCCTCTCTCACTCCTGTGGGCAACATCCTGGTTGTTGGCAAGTGTTTGAGCCAATGGCAGGAGGAGTGGGACAGAAGCGCAGTAGGCATGGCAACAAGGCCCAGCTGCCTGCCCAGTTTTAACTTCAGCGCACAACATAAGCAGTGACCTGTAGGGTACTCTGCTCCCAAGAGTCTTTTGTCAAATGCTAAAGCCACGGCCCTCGACACTAAGATGACCACAGGCCACATTAATAGCTCTATTCCTGCTTATTTTCCGCTTAACACTTCTGATTCTGAGAGACAATTTATTAGAATCTATTTAGCTGAAATGTGCATTTAGTTCTGAACCACTTTACATTAAGACAGCCATTTTAAGTAATGTGTGAATATTTTATAATATGGTTATTAGTTTGGTTGTGGCCAAACATACAGGAGATGTCATCTCTGATCTAATGTTCAGATTGACATTAAAACCTTCTTTCTGGACATTAACTATGCAAGTAAATGGGTTGATGGTTAAGGTTGGGTTCAAAGTGTAAATGGTGTACTTAAAGCAATATATTGTGCTCACAATATATTGTGCAGCTCTAGCTTGGACGAACCTCTCAGATTTCATCCACACATGAACACATAGCTATCAGAAAAGCTGATTCCCGGTCAGATTCTTATTTCTGTAATCTACTGTGTGAATTGGATCGCTTTCCAGACCAATATCCCTGAATTAATCGTGAAATTAACCTGCTGTCTTCTCAGTCTCGAGAGTCCAGCTGTGAGGCACGTTAGCAGCTGAATTGATAGGAGCTCTCTTTTATGCAAAATAAAAGGCTCTAATTGTTATTTGCCCTGGCGAATCTAGCTGCTTGTTCATTAGCTACTTCACTTATTAGTCTGTCTCACTGTTTTATGAAGCTGTTCACTCCAGTAATAACTTGGTTATTATTGTTATGAGTATCGTCTTCATTAAATGCCTTGAGTGTTGGGGCTAAAATGGGTTATGTTGCACATGCATTTGTTTGTACATTTACAAAAGTGCTTATTATTAAATATAAACTCCATAGTTCATAGCGAAAATCAGCTACTTGGCCACAAGTTAAAGACTAAAATAGCTTAAGAAGGTTATTTCCTCTTATTTTGTGTCCTCACATGTGTGTCGTAATTCCAGCACCTTAAAACAGACCCTCTCTCTCTGTTTGTAAATTAAGTGACACAAAGTGTGGGATGAATGGAAATCGCTATAACAACCTCTCCTCCTGATTGCGTGATTTCAGTGAGTTTCTCATCCTGACCTTAAGGCACAGACACAGAACTGGAATTGCTGCACTCAAGCGCGAGGGCCTTCATTTGGCCTCGGTGTAAACAACATGAGTATTTGTTGGGAATATTTATTGTGTGGAATGTCATGGTATTTAAAGCGTTCTACACTTGTGGGATTCACAGTGTATAAATTATGCAGAACCTTGTGCTCAAAAAACCTAGTCTAAACGATCGTTTCTGCTCTGAACGGACGTGGACAATTGTCTCCGAGTCTTTGTTGTTCTCTTCATCTTCTTTGTTTGCAGCAAAAGCCGGATCTATAAACCGCGACAAAAGAACGTCTGAAAACTAAATTGGCCGTTGCGTTCTGTGTGGAGAGGGGATTTTGCTCTATTGTTCCTTTTAATAGAAAAAACATGTCAGAACATCTTGACTGCCAAAAACAGCTGGAAGCTGCCCTGCTGACATAACTGGACAAGAATTCACTCTGTTCTTTCCTGTTGCAGGTGCAAAAAAGCTGGCCAACAAGGCAGCGCTGTGGTACGTCCCCTGTTCTCTGCAGAATGTTGACAAGATCGTGGAGGTGCCTCCTATTAAGGTATGTTAAAGCTTGTCTTGGTCAGCTTAGAGGTTTTGTTTTGGGCTTGCATTCTGGTTTTGTGTTGACCCCAGAATAAGAGAAATAGGCATCTTAACTCTGGTAAGTAGCAGTCTTATCTACGTTTAGAGGGTTGGGAGAAGCTAATGGAGAAGCTTAGCTACCAGTAAACCAAAGTAGGACCCATTCAGGAGAAACTCTCTCCCCGAACTCTCCAAGAAAGATTTCCTAAACTCTGTCACTTATGTACAAAACAGTTGTTCATTTTTATGTGTAAATTTAATTAATCAATGTTACAATGCTCTCACTATGTGAGCTATATTTTAACACTTAATGTTAAAATGTTATAAAGTTGATCAATTTGGTCCAACACGAGTTCCTTTTCTCTAACTAGCAGTTCTTAGCTAAAATTGAACTAGCATAACTTACTTCGAAACATCTGTTGTGTTGTGGCTTTTGCATTTTTGGTTCTTCTGGGCCATCATAGAAGTTCTTGCACTGAGGTTTTGTAAAGAAAATGGCTTCAATTTGAATTAATAATCTAAAAATAGAACTTTTATGGCAAACTTCAGTGATTGCATTGTTTTTGAAGTAAAAATGCATAACAAAAGTAGACTTCTTTTGTGAGAGTTCTGTTGGAGTAAAATGGCACTATGAGGTCTTTGTGAGCATTGCTAAAGAGGAGGATATTAAATTCTCTTTTGAATTTCACAAGGAGTTTAGGGAAAGATTTATTATTAAACAGTGGAGAAATATTCTTCTTCTTGGCACCTTCAGTCATGGAAGGAAACACTGATCAGTGAAGTGAAGCTCTTGATGAGAACCAGGTTCACTTTGTTTTTGTGCGGGAATGACCTTCACTAATATTTAGTAGACGTTTGTGCTGCACAAGACGAAGAAGTAAAACGACAAAGAAATTAAAGTTTTCCTTTAGTCATATACGTATGGTTTCACAATGTTTCTGCTGTTATTTGACGAAAAATATACAAGTTGAATAAATCGCATGCATATGTTTTCACTGTATGTCTTTTGTGTTTAAGTATGCTAGTCCAGAGAAGGAAGAAGAAGGCAGGAAACGCTACGAAGCACAGAAAATTGAGAGAATGGAGACCAAAACGAGGGTCGAGGAGCTGATGCCGCTTCGACCAAACCTAGGTACACTGCAGCTGCTCCTACCTGTTCATGTCAGTAAATCAGGTTTCTTAAAGTCTGGAAAAGTCTGAAATTTAATTTGACTTTTAAGTTCTGAATAAGCGTAAATAGAAGAGAATGGAATCACACTTGCATTCCTGTCCCTATCCTATCCTAAAAATTTTAGTGTTTTAAAATCATCACAAAGTAGTGAGAACAGTGGGAAGTTGTCTCTGGGAAAGCAAGAACTTGATGCAGATGAGAATGAACTGTTTATCATGGTACAATCTGGAAACAATATTCAAATTCTTTGTTGCTATGCAGTTCATACTGCAATTTTGATCAGTGGTTGTAACAAAGTTGAGAGTTTGGCGCCATGTAGAATGCAGTGTTCAGTTTGTGTTTCCATTACGTTCTCTTTCCCAGATTACTGCAGTTGTAATGACATCCAGACCATGAAGTGTAATACAGACATACCACATCTGTAATGTGAAATACCTGCAACTCAGAAAATATGTGGCACTGGGTGCTGACTTGGGAGTTGTTATTACTCCTAACCCCAACCCTAACCCCTACTCCTGTGATCAAATTCGAGTCACATTACCGAAGAGAACAAAGACAAAAGAAAGAGAAATCAGATTGGGAAGAAAAAAGATCTTTCAATGTTCAATGTTAAAGGGTTGTGCCACAGTTTTACCTTTTATATGTGAAAAACACAAATAACATCAAATGTGTTTTTATAGACGTATTTTTGTGCTGCAATTTAAAATATTGAACTATTATGCAACTCTTGTCATTTTTGCTTAACAATAGATGATGCACCACAGGGTAAGTGAACAACATCAACATGCATGTTGAGAATGTTGGTCAGAAATCAGGCATGCCTTTCCAGTTGTGGCTTGGTTTAGTTGTTGTTGTGGGAAAATATACCTTTTCTATTGTTCCAGAATTTAGTTTGTGATAAGATTTTGTTTGTGTGTTTGTGTGTCCACATGGCAGAAAGGCACACAGTCGGCTTCAGCCAGTCCAGCCTGATCCATTTGGTGGGGTCTTCAGACTGCACAGTAGTGGACCTTGTTTATGGTGGTGAGTTCATGACTTTCTTATGTTGCTTTTAATACATGTAATTAACAGGACAGTTTTGTCTGAATAATGTTTTGCTGAGATAAAAACTCAACTGGCCAGAGGAAAGGTTTACTATGTCCCCTCCATGACTTTAAAGAGAACTTCAAATGGCTTTTCTTCATCAATGGTTTTCCCAGTAAAATACATTTTTAGTTCAAATGTGGCAAAATGCAGAGAAGTATAGCATGTGGAAATCCCTTTTCTATTATGCAACAATAGAAATTAATTCTTGAACATTTTTTTATGAAAGAGCAACATAAACAACAGAATGCTTTCCTACACAATATAAGAAATACAGGTATGAGTCACATACATTCATGTAGGGCAGGTTAAGAAATTATGTCACAATTAAAACCTCAGTAATTTGGCAATACAGTTTGTCTGCTTTTTGCAAATACTGACTGTGTCATGTGTCCCACATAAAACAAACAGTGTGCCAGAACAAAAACTTCCCAAAAAACAGCACTTTCAGGTCAGGTTGGAGGTCCTGCCTGTTGTGAGGAAGAGGTGATGCAAAGAGGTGATGCAAACCAAGTGAAATCGAGGAATGTCCATCATGATGCTCTCTGGTACCTTTGAATTCAGTTAGGAATCAGTAGACTGTAAAAATGTTATTTTGAAAGTATCTATTTTTGTTGATTTTGAAAACTGCTTTGGTGTTAGACTTGAAATCGTTCCTAAAGCAGATAACATGTGCGGGACAAACCTGAATATATTCATTGAGATTTTACATGTAATGTTTACAAATCTTGTCTACCTGAAACAAAAATGTCTCTTTCCTCACAATATTTTATTTTAGATGAATTCCTGTTAAACAGCTAATTGTACATAGACTTATTTTGGCTTTATCTATAAAGTTTTAGACTGAACAGAGGTGTCTTTTACTGCATCAATTTTCCAGGGAGATTATAATAATTATAAATGCTGTTGGGTTTTATCTAGTTTAACTGTAAACAATTAGGGCTGAGCATGATTTACCGTCTGTGCAGCTTAAGTAACTGCTTGAGCTGCTGTAGCTCACAGTTAACTGCAGGAGAGCGCTCAATTGTTATGAGAACAGCTGAAAAGGGGATGGATGAAAATAAATTAACAGCAAAGAAAAGTAGGGCAGGAGTAGGAAGATAAAAAGGTGTTTATAACAAGAAATTATATTGTACACTTTTCAGTGCTTCAAGTTTTTTGTTTAAAATGTCTAAATAAATCACATAAAACTTAATTTTTAGCTTGTAATATTCAGATGGACCTGATAAAGGGGTTTTCTTGAGAAGTTACGGGTACTCAGTATCTTCCCTCTTTCCCTTTGTATTTTCTTCTCTAACTAAGCTGATAGGACAGTGTAAAATAAGAACATAAATACGTATCCAGATTTGTTGGTGTAACTTCCTGTAGACATTGGTCGGACTTCTAGTGATTATAAAACAGAAACCTTCTAGCATGCATTTGTAGCAAATCCAAAAATGTATTTTCCAACACAAAGCAGACGCTTTCTATTAGCGGAAGTATATTGTTTATGACTGGATGTTTGTGTCTCACCATGCCGTTTCTATTGAGGTCAGCTATGTTGGGAGGCCATGAGCCCAGTCAAAAGGATGAACAGAAGAAAGATGTTGACTAAGAACAAGAGGAACTGAACTGAGCACTAGACAGGACAGGAGAGACAGGATGGAACGACGAAGGATCACGGACAGAAAGATAAACGTTGTAGATTCACGGTTGCCTTTTTAATTTGGAGGGCTCGCTAGTAAATGTGTCCAATTAAGATCAAATATGGTAAAAGCATGCAGGTAATTTAAAACGCACAAACACACACATGCACGCATACACGCATACACACTCTGTTGACTCTTTCATGCCATTGCTCATTAGGCAATGTACCCTGTTGTTTGCTTGCTGCTTTCGCTACACTTATTTTGTTTACATAACCGAGTCAGGTCAGGCAGTCAGGGTGCTCGCTCTCTCTCTCTCTCTCTCTCTCTCTCTCTCGTAGCATGTCTTCCATCCCTCCACTCTGCGAACGTACTGTATCCTCAGCTAAAAGAGCCAGTGGTTCGACAGTTACGTCATGGTCACTAACACATGATAATCCAACTGTCATAGTGCGTTATCTTTTGTTTCAGAGTTGTTTGGGCTTCTTCTCTTGGGTGGCTTTGAAAGTCAGTATTTAGGATTTTTTTTTTATTTTGCAACCTTCACCTTTTCCCTATTTTAGGAAAAAGAAAACAGCTGAAACATTGAAATTAAACAGTCTAGATTATCCAAAATAAACATCCTCCTACAAAGTTTTAAATTGTGATTATGTTTCAGAAATGCGGGGACAGACTGAAAAGCAATTTGTATTAAAACAGATTATAGATTAGATTAGCGGTTCTCAAAGTGGGTGCTACCGCCCCCCACGGGGCGTTCAGAGGACAAAAGGGGGGTGCTGGGATGCCTTTGGGGGGCTCTTGGTCGAAGGTAAACTTTACACCTTAAATGCACAACAATACCAGTTCAGACTTTGAGCAAATTGGTAAAGCTGTATTGTGTAGCATTAAATCATGTTTGTCTGCAACTGTATCGATGGCAGCTCTCCTTGTCTTCAGTGTTTGTTAGCTTCTGTTAGCTTCTTGGTGCAGCTCTGCTCCTGTTAGTACCTTCACCGCATCAGTTCAGCGTTACATTGGCTGATGGCATTGCTGTGATTCACTTTGTCTGGTATTTTTGTACATATGTTTTGGCAGTTCTGTGTTCATGTCTAAACAACAACTTATATTAAAAAGTGTTTTATTTTATTTTTATTTGTAAAGCTGCCCGCTTCCATGTAAGGTCAACAGAAAATTACTCTTATTAACATGTAATTACCAAAATTACGATACCCTCACTTTCTATCCCTCTGAAAAATGAACCCATTTAAATAAAGAAATCCCTCCATGGGTGATACCACAATAGAGATAGTTCATTTTATAGCGTTAACACTGGCGCTGTAAATGGTCCGGTATGTTCTATCCGGTA
The DNA here is from genome assembly GCA_903067075.1 of Micropoecilia bifurca. NCBI lineage: Eukaryota > Metazoa > Chordata > Actinopteri > Cyprinodontiformes > Poeciliidae > Micropoecilia > Micropoecilia bifurca. The sequence continues at coordinate 13,025 of CAEGAF010117930.1, forward strand.
TGATAGAACAACAGTACCACAGCACTTTTAAATTTCAATAATCAGAATGCAGAAATTGTTTCCGTTGTTTAAAAGGTTTATGTCAGTCTGCCTTTTTCCCATCAATACGCTTCCCGACCGCCCTACAACTTAGGGGTTAAAAAACCCCAAAACGACACCCACTTTGTGCAAAACTCTGAAACAGAAGAAGCTGGACATAAAACAGAGCGACGAACTAGATGTGACTTATTGCATTAAATCAGAGAATCCGACGCTGAACAGTGAAAAATCAACACATGATGTGAAACACACGGCGATTAGGCATCGCAGCAGGTGATGAGTGAAGATCACTGATGGTCAATAAACTATAAAATAAATGTAGCAACAGGAAATAAAATGTACATCTTTTAACTGGTCATTTTGTGGAATATTTAACAACTAGAAAATGGCACAAAATAAGAATATTTTTTTCCTCTCTTATTGGCTGCTGTTAAGCCTACTGATTTTAACATGAAAGTCCATTGCATTTTTCATAGACGCCTGTGAAAATAATTTCTATTCCCATGGATTTTTTGTTCACTGGGAAATTATTTTTGATGATAAATACAGAAACAAGCATACAAATCAAAACATCTACAATAGTGATAGTAATATTAATGATAAAATAATAGTCAGTGTAAAGTAGCCTACAAATTATTTGGTGGGTAGCGGTGAGGGACCTGGATAAAGGCTAGGGGAGCGCTGGCCCAAAAAAGGTTGAGAAACACTGGATTAGATATAATAAAATGTGTCATATGATCTAAAATGGTCTCTAGATGGAAAGAATAAGGCTGAAGACAAATATGAAATGGTTGTGCTCTCCCGGCCCTGAGGCAGCGCTGCATTAAAAATAGACATGATTCTGTAAGTGGAAATCGCTGCACAGGCTCAGGAGCACATCAAGTTTATTGTCACTGAACACAGCTTGTTGCTGCAATCCACTAATGTAAAATAAAACCCTGTCATAAAGGGGAAAAAAAACAAAACTGAATTGATGCAATAAAATAACATCTGAAAACTGCACCAAAATGTAAAACTATGACAACCTTCTGCACACAAACTGAACCGGCAAAGTAGAATCTGCTTTTGTGGCGATCTTAGGTATAGTTGTACAATGTGTCCATGTTATACAGCCACTAAACAAAACATTCTTCCAGAGAACACTTTGCTTATTTCAACAACTTTATGCCAAACATTGCTTGTGTTAGGACATGGTTGATGTAATTCTGAAAAATTAATGTTATTGGTTCAGAGTAAGCATTTGCATTATTTAAGATAAAAATAAGTAATACTCTCATTGGGTCACTTTTGCAAGATTACTCTTGTAAATTCCTTAGAAATTCTAAAGTAGGTGGCAACTGGACTTTACTCGTTTCTTGAAGATGCTGCGCCACTCATCCTTCTTCAGAATTAAAGAAGCTACTTGGAAGAAATGCAAAATGTCTTCAAGAAACAAAATAAGTCCAGCTGCCTCATACTTAAGCTCTTGGGATTGGCATGTCTTGCATGAATGAGAATCTTCACCTTAGCGATGGTTTTTATGGTCAGTATACATGGCTTCTTAGAGTTGTGATGCTCCCGCTACACAATTTTACAGCATATCCAAATAAATCTGTGTAAAAAAAAAAAAACCCAGAATTTGAATCAGCTCAAGTATTATGGGAAAAATCTAGCATAGAAGCAAAATTGTTTGTTTTTTAGATATTAAATTGTATATACTTGCAATTATGTAGTTTACTTTATTAATAATTGTAGAGCGATTAATAGATTATATTTCCTCTTCTAAATTGTTAGATTGTCCATTTAATTTTTTTCCATAAATATTAATTTTAAAATTGTAAGAAATCTTTCCAACTTGCTTGCAGTTGTGAGAAACTCAATAGAAAGGTTTTTCAGATGAATTAATTTTATTGATCAGTTTATTTCCTCTGAAGTTGTTTGGATAGCTGATATTCCCAACACAGTAGGAAATATTTACAGAGTCACAGAAGCACTGTTAGATCTGAAAGATCAGAACATCTTTGGAAACACGGCTGATGAGTTTTTGCTCTGTAGCTTCAGTTTTGAATCTTATCAAGGCCTCTGTAAAACTATGTAGAAGACAAGAGACGACCTGGGGAAAGACGGGCTGAATCAAAGGTTTTGCAACTGGAAATTAGAATTCGGGCTTAGTTTACATGTCGTCCTAACACAGTTTGTAAAACTCTAAAGAGCATTGAAAGTTCAAGGTTAAATAATGGATGCCTGGGGACAGTTACGAAACATCAGATGTGTCTTGAAATATTCCAAATAAAAGGAAGATCAGAACGTAGAGCCCCACAGAAATCTCGACTCTTTCTGCCTTTGCTCTCCTTTTTCTTTTCTGTCTTTACCTCTGCTCGTTATCTTTTGCTCTCTTCTTTCCCCTTCCTCCCTTTGCGTTAACAAGCGTGCCACCTGTTTCCATGGACACAGCAGCTGATTGCTACATATGCGCTAAAACAACTAACTACAATTCATCACCAGCTGGATTGTGTATTGTAAAGTTTTAGAGGTATATTTAGCACAGAAGTGACATTGGCAGTTCTTAGGATGGTAACAAGAGAATATGTAGATATTTTATTATGAAATTTGATGAAGAGAGCGATGCTGAACCTCTGTACACAGAACATTTGCTACTTGGTGTTCTAACATCTGTTCTCTGCTCTGGTTGTTGATCAGGGGGTGTTAAAGCATTTCAGTACCTGAGGTGGAAGTATTCTTGTGTGTCAAGCACTTAGTTAAAAAAAAAGATTGGAACAGAAAGAGTAGCAATACTTCTGGCAACATAGTTAGATAACTTCCTTAAAACACTGACTACTTCTAGTAAAGAAATCATGTGTGTGATGTCATTTCATAATGATTTTATACTCTTGAGTGTTAAACCAGTAATGATGACAGGCATATACGGACTATGTATATATATATATATATATGTGTGTGTGTGTGTGCGTGCATGCGTGCGTGTGTGTTAAGTTGGTGCAGCTTATTCATTTAAAAATAAATAAAAAATACAACTTATACACATGATTATGAGGTCTATTCAGTTCAATCTTGGAGACAGAACAATTACCAATTGCATGCATTTCAATTTGATCTTGCTTATAAGACAATGCAGTCAGGATTGTCTTCTATCAAAGGATCTTCAGTGGTTGATTGAAGACGGTGTAGAAATTTGGTAAATGTACCTATAAAGAGTGATTTACATCTAGTGGGGGGAACAAAAGACACAAATGGCATCATTATTGAGTTAACAAATCTTGTTGTCATGACAGCTGCAGAAAAACAGAAAGCCTACTTTCAAATATGCCTCAACAAAAGGAAAACAAGCTATCTATTGCACACAATGCAATTAAAGAGAACCTCTTTCATTGGGTTGGTGCCCAACCCATCTGCATTGCATTCTAGATTAGGGAATTAAACAGAAGTAGATATTCTGCTCCTTTATGTCTGTAATATGTGATGCAGTTTTCAGACAGGTTGACTGATTTCAAATACGTTGTACTTTTTTGGGGGTTGTCAGCTTACACAAGCTTTAATTAAATTAACTAAAGACCCAGCAAACCATGTTTAAACTAGCTAAAGAGAGATTCTTTTTACTTGTGCTGAATGTTTGACGTAGAATCAATGAAAGCGAAAGCCACCCACCTTAATTTCATCAAATTGATTTAACACATCCGTAGCCGATAGGCAGATGCAGCAAGGAGGCCTGGGTCCTGAGTGTGGATGGGAACAAATCTTCCCCTGACAACATCATCCAATACACTAAGCTGTTTCAGCAAGTCTAAAAATGGAACAATGGGCTTATTTAACATGGTTGGTGTCCTTTTTACAAATAAAAATAATAATAAAAAACTATCAATGCGTTTTGATGTCTGTCATCTTAAAAAGAAACAAAAAAAATAAATAAAAACACTCACACAAAGAAAACAAGTTAGTTTAAGCTTAACAAAACACATTTGACTAGTGCCCATTTTCTGTAGCCATGTTGGGTTTAGCTGGAGATAAAACTCCTGAAGGCTTTGACATAGATATTATTATTCACACCAAGACATCTGCTCAACCAGTTTAGCCAATACTAATTGGGACTCTTGAATAAAAAACTAATAATGCAAATAGTTTAAACCATTGCATGGATTCATTTAAATTATTTAAAATAATAAACAACGTAATTAGCCAGAATTCAGCTTTAAACTTCCACACTACTGCTTACACTTTTACAATTTATACACTGCTTACACTTTTACTAGTTCATCAGTGAACGCAAACCAACTTTTTTCATATTTTACGTTCAAGTTCCGCCTTTCTGAAGTTATATTCACAGAAGAACTGTATTTTATGTTGACACTAAGTTTTAGATGTAGTTACTACGTGAAAAACCTTTTTGCTGATTAACGACGTGTTCAACCTGAGAAGTTAGTGAAACACATTTGTTCAGCTTCAGCATTAAAGTTTCTTTTTCTTTCCCTTCCACAGAAACATGCTTAGCAGGCAATTGTAATCTTCTTTTTTTGCAGCTACCAATCACAGCTCATTGCACCATCTTGATTGGTGATGCTGGAGGCAGCAAAAAAAAGTAAGTCCAAAGTGCAAGTTGCTGCCAGACATAATTTTGGCAGAACGTCTGGCAGCATTCTGAGAATTATACATTCACTCAGATGAATGTATATTTCATTGCAGTATCTTGGATCTTTTTTAGACTGGATGGGATGTTGAAGATTTTTAGAGGAGATAAAATTGGGAATTTTTGGAGATTTTTGGAGGTTGTAAAGCATCGACTTGGAAAACACAGTAAGCAACCAGATATCTTTAACTATACCAGTTTTAACTTTTGAGAGTACTGACCTGCAGCATCACATGACCTTTATCATCAAAGATATGATGACTGAATCTGACATTCTGACATTTTCTCTGGTTGCTTTAAGTAGATTCTCCATTTAGTTAAGAAGTGACAAATCCCACTTTTTACCAATAGGACAGAAAATGATGTCCTCCTCCAATATTTAGTAAGACTGAGGGATACTGAGACAGGAATCCTAGACAAGCATTCTTTGCAGAGAATTTATGTTGCTTGTCAAAGATCTGCTACTTGTTTCAACACTTATTTTAAAGCACTTTTCAACATATTCGTTTTTCAAATTCACCAGGACTGTTTTTTTTTATGCCAACAAAGCTCAGTGTTTTTCTCATTGACCAAAAAACACAGTTCTAACTAAAGTCCGGGTAGGTTTAAGCAAATCCCACATATTTGAATGTGTGAAGACCGAAAAGGTTTTTCCCTTGCATCATTCCCAAATAGCCGGTTAGCATGTAGATGGCGTCTGGTAGTTGTTATGGTAACAATGTGACCCCTGACATGCCACTGTTTGCTGCGGTTTCCCTGATCTGTGGAGAATGTTTTTCCTTTCTTACCATTCTGCTCAGTGTGCAAGGGGGACAAAAGATACATCCTCATCCACCTGAGTGGGGATGAGAAATGTGTCAAAAAATAAAACTTGTTGGGAATTCCTGGGTTTTTCAATGTGAGATTATGTTACTGCAACAAAAAGAGGGATTATTTAGATGGCTTTTTAAACATTTTACATTTGGAGCCAATAAATATGGAAAACGCTGCTTTTTGTGGGGTTTACAGTTAATAAGAAAAGTCATCACGAGCTTAATGCGATTTTCAGCAACCTAAAGCCACATGCAGATTTGTTAATAAGCCACCTGCTGTTTACTAATGTTTACCTGGAAGTGGGATATGTTGGAGCAAACGCAGCCTATAGGAGTTTCGAAGGAAATGTGGGTGGGATTGGGTGCATTGCAATACAGTTAACAGGAGCGGTTTCCATAGAAACAGCTCATTAGGAGGCAGTTTGAGCTGTTTGATACCGTCCGTGATTAAAAGACTTTCTAGGGAGGGAAAGAGCATGACGGGAAGAGATGGAAAATCATCAATAAAGATTGACAGAGAACCAAAACCAGGAGAAAGAGAGGAGAAACCGAAGCATAGTGATGAGAGAACATATAAAGGAACTGAAGTTAGTCGCACTTTGTGGAAGGTATCCCTTGTAGCGTAGGGTGGTTCTGTATCTTAGTGAGTGATAAATTAAAAAGCTGGAAGTCAGAATACATAGTTGAAGGGCAGGGAGAGCTGCCTTGAAGACTTCTTTCATTGTAGCCCGTGGACAACACTGCACTCAGGTTCTGGGAAATCGTCACAAGGCATCTGATCACATAGGTATTCTGCCTTATGGCAAACTGGGCTCCACTGGGGACTTGGTTGCTAATTGCCCCTTTTCCCCCCAATTTAGAGTGAGCTGTCTTCCCTCTTCACACACACCACTGCTACCCCTTCCCTCCGCCTTTTTGTGTTCCCACCCTACGGCAAAGAGAGAGTCATGAGTGCCATGTCATCCAGTGAATGTGTAACGTCAAGCCCAGGGCTGTCTTGGCCTAGACTGTCCTCGTTTGCAGTCTCACATTGAGGATTACTTCAACCTTCTACTCTGACTGTACAAGGAGAATGTTTTTTGCAGGAGTTGCATTAATGCTTAAGCCGGCGGTAGTGATTAGCAAAGACAAGCATCTACAGTCGTTAAGGACAGCATTGTCCTTGACTTGCTCTGTTCATGCATTTTGGTCAAATGTTTTTTATTGTGAGAAGGTTCTAATATGGATTTTTTGGGTCGAATATAGTAGACTAATTTGGTACATTAAGCAAGAATGTAAATGGTGATGACTATATATTCAGTTAATAATTCTTGATGCTGCACCTTTTGTTCAATTCAGTTGAGTTAATTTGAGTTATATGGCACCAATTCTAAGTCTGTAATCTCAAGGCACTTTAAATTAAATTTTAAAAAGTATCTTTAATCTAGTCATGTATACATTTCAGTCAATCCAAATAATCAAACAGTGCAGCCAAATCGTTTAAAGTCAGGGTTTTTCAAACCAATGCTAATTTGTAATCTCTTGTAATACTTTATTTGCTGTCATCATTTTGTTGAGGTCACCAACCACCACCGTTAAATGTTAGATGCGCAAACATGACCACTCTAGGGTTTGCATGTGCTGCACACCTAAGGGATATTTTCTATCCCAAGTGAGATCTCATCAATTTTTTTTAAACATAACAGTGGAAAAGTTAAAAAATATCTTCTCAACAGATTCAGGAAGGTATGCATGATGTTTTGTTGCATACAGAATGGGGGAGTCTGCCACCAAAAATGACTCCCCCATTCTGTATACAGAATGGGGGAGTCATTCAATTTCTGTCATTTCAATTTCTGTCTTGTTCAATTCAAGACAGAAATTGAACAAGTTGGTTCAATTTCTGTCTTGAAGTATCTGGTCTCAAATTTGCATACATAACCAGAGTATAACTCCTAATGGATATACTTTAAAAATTCTGTTAATCAGTTTAAAGATAAGACTGTTGCTGGATGTTAAATTAATTGCATCTTTAAATCTTAATCAGCTCAGTGGACCCAGTTTTATGGCAAACGCAAAGCAGCACATTTTGTTTATGCTCCCACACACTTGGCTGTCTTAAATAGAGCCACACAGTACAGATGGTATATACCTCAGGGAGCAGAATCAGCATTCAGCAAGCATCCTTATTGATTTTCTGTAACATAAAAGACACATAACGCAGCTCAGAAGGAACAGTCGGGGCGGCCGAAGTGTGTGGCGAACAGTCTGACTGTCTGTAAATGAGCACACATTCACAAACAGACATGTCACACATGCTCACAGACTGTCTCTGAGAAGCAGATGCCATCCTCTTGTTTTTCCCTCATCTCCATCCCACCCACTCCATACAACGTGTCCCACTTTCTGTGATAAATCATCAAACAACTATTTCCTTTACACATGTCACCAGCTGCCAGAGCTGAGTGTGTGGTATGGGTGTGGATGTGTGAACTCCTCTGCTTCCACGTTCTGAAGTAATTGTTGGTAAGTTTTAACTCTGGCTCGCAGCCTAGTGATTTAGACTAAAATCTTCAAGCCTGAAATTTAGAGATCCTCAGATATTAACTCTTGGGCCTGTTAATGTAGCTAGAATGGCTAATGACCAATTTTATAGGACATAGTCACCACCTTTTTGCTTCCAACTTACTAAAACGCATAAAAAGATTAAAATAAACATTAAAATAAATGCCGGTTTTTACTAATCAAAACAATACTAAAATGTTAGAAATAGACTAACATTTGCCAATAAATGATGTTCAGATCCCTGCCAAAATAGTAGTTCCACCTAGTGCCATTTTTGAGGAGAACGAGTTAGCTAAAACATTAATTAAAACATTAATGTAAGAATGATAAGCAATCAAAATTCAGAGAAAAACCGATGATAAACTTTTTATTATAAACAAAAGTTGATATTTGTTGAACTTCCTAGACTTTCCAGTAAGACTCAATAAGTTCTTTGAGATTTCTGGAGTACTCTGCCACTCCCATACCATTATGAAGTCATGTTAAAGGTCCTTTAAGTTCCCACTTAAATCCATCTCAGAAATCTCTCTTTCGTGAAAAAAAAGGTTGGCAAGGTGCTCTTTGAAGGCGTAAAGCAGCAGCCACATGCACTGCTCTGGGTATTTCAGAAACTTCTGATTTTCTGTGATACTAAACCTCATGATCCATCTTTTAGGCTTACAAGAAATGGTGCAAAGAAGAGAAAAATATCCTGCAGGCTGCAATTGTGTGGATGAAAATGTCGTGTTGATGTCAGAGGTGAAAGGAAAATGGGTAGATTTCAGCTTTGACATTCAGGTGGAGAGCATTTATCCATCCAACTTGGTATTCACAGCTCAGGCTGCTGCTGGTGGTGTGGTGGTGTAGGCGATGTTTTCTTGGCGTACTTTAGGCTCCTTTGCACCGTTTAAGAATCGTTTAAATGCCACAGCCTACCTGAGCAGAGGTTGATATCAAGATGGCTATTTGTATCTTTTATTTCTTACAATTTTAAGCAGTTTGATTACTAAATCAGACTTTTATCTGGTCCAACTTGTGGCAGTACTAATTATATCTGAAGAAATTAGTCAGACCTGTTTTCTAAGTGTAATGAAGTGCACATCTAAAAATCATCATCCATAAAAGCTTCTTTGTGCTTGTGTTTGACACAGGTGTAGCCATGAAGTTGATGGACGAGGTTGCTGGAATTGTTGCCGCTCGGCACTGCGGCACTTACATCGTCACTGCTTCTGTGGATGCCATCAACTTTCATCGCAAGATTAGAAAAGGTAAGGATAGAGTGGTGAATGCATACTTGAATTTCTATCACTCATCTATTAAAGTAGCAGTGGTTAAATGATCTGCACTATTTGAATTTAGCAAGTTCAGCAATTACACTGGATTAATAGAATGGATAGGGATTATAATTTTGCTTTTGAAGTTAATGAAGACAAATTCAATTTTCCATTAAGTGTTTGACACGGTGCTGGTCATTTTGACTCTTTGCCTTTTTGCACTTTTCATCCAGGATTTTTTTTTGTGCATTACAATAAATCACACATAACCTGAGTCAAAGGTTTTCAAATGGTTTCTCAAATGTATTTTTGTAAAGCACGAGGAATCGCGTTTACCTTGAACACTATGATTTTGGCAAAATGGTGGCTTTTATATGCCACCATTTCCAGTGTTTGAAAGGATGCCATCTGGAGAATCACTGCTTTTATGGAAGAAAGTCTAAATAGACAGTTGATTTTACACCAATGACCTAGTTTGCATGACCAGATCTACTTAAATCTTTATGTTGTAATTTATATCCTGTGTTTGAATTAAGTGGGTCAGAAAATGCAACCATACGTATGATATATACTGTTCCTAGGTATGATATATAGCACATATATAAGTGTATGTCAACAACAATAATTACTGCCTATACTTCTTTCTAACCAATACAACTAATGGAATAAACATTAAAGAATAAATAGTATTTTGGCTTTCAGATTGGAAAATACATTTTTTTTTACAGACCCAAATGTTTATCAACGTATAAAACCATTTCAAAAGCAGCACATGCAGTTTTCTTTTCTTTTCTCTTTTTTTTTTAAATATTTTTTCTTCAGACAGAACCTTTTCCAGACATCTAGTCCTAATGTTCAGATGTTGTGATCCCCCAGGATAAAAATGTTAACAATAGACTGGCTTCATCTCTACCCATTGTTGAATTATGAAGTGGAAAGGAAATGTCACAGCTCAGCATGACTGTGCCAGCTCAGCTTTGCATTTACAGTACACGTGTTTTCAACTACATCTCCTTCATTCAAGCAGGATAACTCACTTATTGTGTTGGTTTTGTCAATCAAGGTCTAAGGATTTAAAAGCAGCAGTGTGCAGGGCCTGAGATGTTGAAAACACTGGAAAGCGGCTCCGGAATAAGCTGAAGCCGTTAGAGGTGCCAAGCAGGATCGGACCGCCTCGTCACCATTTTCAGAACTTGTTCTCCTCTGCTTTTTGTTCAACGTTTCATTTGAACTGCATGCAAATCTAAAACAAAGTATGAAAAACAATTTCATCTAATCGGTACAGATTCCACATGCATGTCCTCTATTTCTAGCTGTACCAGTGTTGCTCTGGTGTGCAAATGTATGTGCACATTTGTATTTATCTTTTCTAGATGGTTTTGACGAAGTAGTATCATTCTTAAGATGTAGGAGGTCAAACGCATCGAGGGCATCAAGGAGGCTTGGGTATCAGTAAATACCCAAGCAGCAAAGAAACTTGAATATTTGGCGTTATTCCTGAGTTAGCAATGTCTACCCACTAGTTTGCATTCATAGTCTCTATGGTAACCACGCACCTGCTGTGCTACTTTGGGTTTTAGCTCAGATATAGGTTTTCCAGTAAAACCTGCAGCGACCTGGACTGATTGATGTATCAATCAGATGTACCAGTATCGCTAATAGATCAAGTATAAAAAAAACACAGAAGTCTCTTACTGACAGACATGCTTTATTTGTGTTTACAGCTGGAAACAAAACAAAAAAATCATCCTATTCAAGTGACAGAAATCAACTGGAAAACTTTAGTTCATTTTCCTAGAAACTCTCGTCCGTCTGGGGAAGTGTGAATGCGTAATCAAACTCTGATTTGAGCTGAGAAGAGCGAACTGTGGTCCATCTAAACACCTAAGTCTCACTTCAATTGATTTAGAGGGTGTGATTAAAATGTAGTTTTAATTCCTTTATTTAATTTTTTTGAGGAATTTCTTTTCCGTTTTAAAATAAAATACAGATTTGTCTATTTTTAAGATTTACAATAATATGTGATGTATTGTTACAAAAGTGGAACTTAATAAAACAAAGCCCAAAAACACCAGCCTGTTTCACAGCTAAAACATCAATGTCACACAATATCCAAACCAAACTCTCTACAAAATGTAGAGCAACTGTAATGTCAGATTGAAAAAAAACAAAACAGTAGTTGTTATTTAGAAGCGGGAAAGAGATGTCAGATTCTACCCATTGATGTCCCGTGTATAGTCATTGCTCTTTTTTGTGATCAATTACTACAAAATAGCCAGAGGTACAAATAATGATAAGAAATACAAAAAAGCTGAACGTCAGATGAAAGGACACAGCAGGGAGAGGGAGAGAAAAAACAGCAACGAAGATGGGGGTAATGACAGTGTTTCATCTTAAAATCTTAAAATTATGTTTTTGTTTTTTTTACCTAAATAAACATGATTTTGCTTTTATGCTTGTACAGTTTGGATGTTCTATGGTTTTCTTCATAAGCACTAGAGTCGAGATGAAAAAGTAGTGCAACTTCAACCAATTTAATACTCTAGAGAAAAAGAGCATTTTTGGTTGTTGTTCATAAGATAAATGTTACTAACACAGACTGTCCCAAAGAGGGTAAATCTTCCGTTTCGCACGCTCAGCTCAATGTATACATCTTTAAGCTTCTACCGCAGGTTTGCTGCGTCAGACGAAAACGTGAGCTGACCTTCAGAGCTCACGCAGAAACATCCTGCACACATGCAGGATGTTTCTGCATGAATCAATTATTAATCACTGAGGTCTTTAAAAAAAAAACCAGACCCATCATCAAGACTCATTTTTGTCATAATGCCATTGAGCGGATCTCACTTCTCTCTGCTGAGCTGTCTACATCTGTGCCAGAGGCGATTTATCTCGATGAGACTGGACTCGGTCCTGGTGGTGACATCTTAAAACACTCAAAGGGGCAGATGACAAGGGGGAAGATAAATGGCTTCAGTGTATCAGCCCGTCTACTTGTCGCTACTCATCCTGATATACAGCCATTGTTCTACATCACCCTTTTACAGTTTATCTGGGAAAGATGTTTTCGATCTGGATGTCACAGTTAATATATCATGTTTTTTATATCCACGGCCTTCAGAACCAGCCACGTTTTAAATTAAGTTAGCGAAAAAATATCATAATTGTTGTATTACCAATCTTCTACCATTTTTAATTTCTCATTATCCGCTGTTTCAACAAGAATAAAAAAGATCAGGAGTACCTAAGAACGTCATAGTTAACACGCGCAATATTTTTGATTAAAGTCACCAGCTTGTGTGTTTCCACATTAATAGTATTTTCCATAAGAAGAGCATTTTTTTGCATTCTGTACTTGAGTAACATGTCTAAATTGTTTCTTAAGGTGACAATTTTTGGTTGAAAACATTGTCTCTTTTATTACTCTGGCTTTTTATTGTTTTATTAGCGCTTCAGTATTAAGCCAGGATCTTTCTCAGCCTGCAGAGATAACACCTTCTCTCCTTGTCTCTATGGCAACAGTGGTAATAATACAATGCAGGCACATCAAAGAGAATAAAGGAATAGAACCAGCCATGCCCAGTTATAGTGGCAGACTGGTTCTCCTACCGCCCTGTGGTGACTTGAGAAAAGACACCGTTTTCAGAGAGAAAAGCAGCACAGATTACATTTGTGTGAGCAGATGAATGAATAATCTCTCCTCAGCACTTGTAAGACTGGCCGTCTCATACGTCTTGATGTCAGTAAAGTTTCCTCCTGCTCCAAATGTCCCACCGTCTCGCCTCTCTGCAGCATGTCGTAAGAAGCTGCTGAATTTTCGATGAGAATAAAAATTTCCCCCCAATCCTCTCAGACATGCATAGTAGCTTTTTTATCTTCAGCATATTTCTCTCACTCTTGCTTTTTTTCTTTTTTTAATAAACAATGCTCATGCTTTTCTAAAAATCTTCCCCTGTTGCAAGGCGTGTCTTTGCAACACTGGATGACAGTACACCGGATTATCTACAGGAGCCCCAACCCGTCACTCAGGCCAATTGTTGATTTAATTGCTGTTTGGATTGATGAGAAACGTTAACACGTAGCATGCAGGAGTGAGAGAGAGTCTGAAGTGAGCTGCCTCTTATCCATATGTGGTTTATCTTTAAACAGGTGTTGTATTTTTACTTAAAATACACAACAAACTGTTTCCCATATCAGTTTAACGTAACCTTTTAAAAAAGCTCACATACAGGACAGTCAAGTTGTGTGTAGGCCCGTTGGCAGCCCTGGTCATTGTGCCTGGAATTAACTATAACTAGCTACCAACTAATTTTGCAACCCTCTCTGAAAGGGCTCAAGTTTTTGATTTAGTCTAAATAATTGATAAGATTTCTAACAAAATCAAAAGAGAAATCAAGAAGTTATCCACTCATTTCACAATGTTATATTGCATCCGACCCATTGTGTTTGCTACAAACTAAATGTTGCATCATTTAGTTTGACTATCTTCAAATATTGTATTTATTTATTTATTTGTTTATTAATGTAGTAGCAAAACTATTGCTTAAGTTGTTCAACTGTCAGAATCCTATGCAGTATTCCTAAAATATAGTTTGTATTTTATGGTTGGATTTGGGCTTCCCACCTCAAGTAAAAGAATAAAATTGGAAATTGAAAGTGTTAACTCAATATGTTTCTGGATCAATGTACATGTTCTTATTTGAATGTTTTTTATGATAGTTGCTGGTCCTAATTTTTTGTCCATTGCAGTTTATTGCATTTTTATAAAAAAAATTTATGAAATTGAACAAAGTACCTGAAGCAAGTAATGAACGTCTGAGAAACAAAAGTGATTTTGAGATGTAAAACTAAATTGCATCGATAAATGCTACATGTACTTTGGTATTTAAGACAAAAACTTGGTAAAACCAATTTATCCAATGCCCTTCTCTTTTCCTCTCCAAGGTTGCGTGGTGACGGTGACGGGCCGGCTCACGTTTGTCAGCAACAGGTCCATGGAAATAGAAGTGCTGGTGGATGCCGATTCGCTGGTGGAAAGGGAGACAGGGAAATATCGTGCTGTCTCAGCCTTCTTCACCTTCATCTCGCTTGACAAAGAAAATAAACCTCTAAATGTCCCGCCTCTAAAGGTTGGTACTAAACTTTTTTTTCTGCATTTCAAATCATCGTTGGAAGAAAAAAAAAAAAACAAGAGTCACAGTTTCAATGGTCTGGTTCAAAATAAAAGACAAAAGAGGTTTTATTTTGATTTTGGAAAAATATAAATCGACCATAAATTTCTAGTAACACATCATCATTTAAATGTGTAATTTCTGTCTTGTTTATTTTGTATACTGATTGCTTCACTCTGATTGCGACAAGGTTATTATTGAAGACTGTGGAGCATATGAACACCTTTAATCTAACCTTTTTCTTTCCTAACTTAGCATTTAAATATGTTTGCTGTACATATTGCACTTCACAAGAAATGAAAAGAGTTATTCTTTCTTCTAGAACTACAAGAAAACAATGGATTTTTTTCCTTTACTTTAGGCTTTTTCTTGAAACATTTACCTGGACAGAACTTGTTCCTTCTGTGCTTTCAGACAGCTAGCATGTCATTGGTCAGAAATTTTAAATGTGCATGATTGAAGTGGTAGAGCCATTTTGACGAGGTGCAGGGAGTCCTGCTCTTCAGTTTCATTAGAAGTGTTAAATCTTGTGGCCAAGAGGAACTTTGTTCTTGTTTTTCCCGCATCAGGTAAAATAATACATTTCTGTAGTCTTGCAGAATAAACACAGGCCTGTTGGAAAGACTAGACAAGAAAAAACAGAACACAAATCCAATAAGTTTTATTTCAGTCAATTTGCATCAAGTCTTAAGCAGCACTACTTCTCCACAAGTTCAGAGTTCAGAGTATTACTCAGTGACTTTATTTAAGTGCATTTCGTTTTCTATATCTAACTTTGCTTCGGGGTGATCCAAAGTAGGTAACCATCCACTGACCTGGGCGGAATATGTTAGCCAAAACTTCCCTCAACCCCAGACCAGCCTTCAGGCTGCAGAGCAGCTGTCGTGCAGGGATTCCTCTGTCAGGGAGTTCCGGACAGTGAAAACCACAGATCAAAAGATCCAGTCTGGGTCACTGAGAGGTCAAAAAAGATGATCCAGGCCTCTATATAAGGCCCTCTGATAGAAATTAGCTATAGAAATTTTCCTTTAGGCAGTAATAGTTTTCTCATTTGTTGCTAATAGCTAACTGACTGATCACTTATTTGGGAGCCTGATTGATTTTTTCATTAGATACAAGACTGATCAGTTATTTAGGAGATTGATATTTATTGAGACTTTTTAAATTACCGGTACTATGATACAGTTAAACATAAGCTATTAACCGACTGCAGTAAAGGAAAGAGTTTTTAGTCATTACCCAGATCTGATTTCTGAGAATTAAAGGCTGTTATTCCTGAAAACAGTCCTTATTGTCAGTGACTGTCTGACTCAGCAGTTCTAGGGAGTAAAAGCAGAGGTTAACACGTGGACATGAACGAGATGGATGCTGTTTGCCCTGGCTCTGTGCTGCATGGTGATCCTAACCCTGTTTATTATGCAAACATTATGCACGCGAGCCATCTGCTTTGACCTGATGTATTTGAATTATTTCCTGGTGCCACTCACCCGCCCTGACTCTCTCTATGATGATCCTTTGAAATCCCGTCCAACTCTTCAGAGAGATGTGAATTCATCCTGTCAGCGTGTGATATTTAAACAAGAGAGGGGCCCTTGAGATCCTGTTCCAAAAAATAAACAAAGGGTTCAATGTATTGCAATTAATTTTAAATGTAATATTTATGTGTAGAAATGTCGTAATTCCTAATTTCATAATTCAATAATTACTGCTTTTATGTTCGGTTTGGTTGCAAATGTCCCCTGTTTAGTTTAATTTGTTTCAAGCTTGCCCAATGATTTTGGATTAGATCGTCCCTTGTGATGTAGTGATGATGCTTCTCTCTTTGCTTTGCAAGCCCAGGAACAGCTGACCACAGCGACATGAGCTGAGTAAGCAGCTTCAGAGAAATTTGAAAGTCCAGCAGTAGGTCATTATTCTCTCAAGTGGACACTTGAACCACATTTACAAAGTTAGTGCCTGAGCTCATCATTAAACTTTAAGTACGCTCGCTGCAGAAGCCAAAGAGACGCATTAATAAATGAAGCCAGAGCAGCAAAAATGGTACCAGGCTGAAAGTGAAGAGTGAAGCAGATGTCTACCTCAAAATCCATTCTCTCTTCTTAAACAAAAATTTTGTCTCTGTAAATTTTCTCCCCAAAAAATCTTTAAGCTTGAAATTGTCATTTTAAATGTGACCACAATCAAAGATTTTCTAAAAGAAAGACAAACTTAACAGTGTCAATATTTGTGAATTTCAAAAGATTTATCTCAGATCAGTTGTCTCATAAATTCTGCATTGACTCTTTGGCTATAGGCATCCAGTAGAATTTGTAGGTGGACAGGTATTTTTATAATGTTTATTTCCTCCTGCTACATCTTTTAGTTTTCACTTGTGTCCTGACTTGAAGCTCATGATAGTCAGATATATTTGTAAGATATAATCTGCTTGAAATTAAGTCACATTCTACATTCTGTTATTGACCAAGGAGATAATCATAAATTACTTTGCAGCTGGACCTTCTTGTTCTTACCGTTTTATGCCATGCATTCACCTCTTTATCACCTTTATACTGCATGCGTCTCTGCTCTGATCTGCACTTCACCTTAATTTAAAGCATGGACATTGTCCTTTAAATTCCACTTGGAACCTGCTAGCAGACTTCCAAGTCAACAGTTTCAGTGATTTTAGTGAAACGTAGCAGAGTGTCTCACTAGATCATATCATTCCAATGGACAAGGTTCCCTTCAAGTTTGACCATTTGTAAATAAATAATATAGGTTGCAGAGATATAAATACAACTTATATCTGCTTTTTTCTCTCTTCATGATGCATTTTATGACTGATACGACTTATACTCCTGGAGCTACTTATAGTGCGGAAAATACAGTTATGACACGATTCAGAGATATCCGTCAATATGTAGACACAGGAGCCAAAAAGCTCATGCATTTTCTTATCTGAAAAATCTTTTGTCTGACAAGCAACACTAGTGTTGACTCCCTGCCTAGGCTATCTGTCATCACTATGTCATTTTTTGTACATTAATTCTCAATCCTTGGGTTGTTACTTCGCCTGAATCCTGATTCCCAATGCAAAGTGGTTTTGAGCATACAGATTGTTTCTGGTAGATCAGGATAAATCTTCCCTTTCTGCTATTTTTTGTTAGAAAACAAATTTTATCTTTAAAGCAATTGCCAGTCACGTTCACCTGTTTCATAAGCTTCATTATCATCAATTTTAGGTACTGTTTTTTGTTTTATATGAATACATAGGTTCTTTTTGTTTCAGGAAAGTATTTTGAAATGACTTGTGTGCTTTAAAATACATAGAAAGGCCAACTTTGATTGATTTATGCTTTAAGGAT
The DNA here is from genome assembly GCA_903067075.1 of Micropoecilia bifurca. Lineage (NCBI taxonomy): Eukaryota > Metazoa > Chordata > Actinopteri > Cyprinodontiformes > Poeciliidae > Micropoecilia > Micropoecilia bifurca. The sequence continues at coordinate 30,809 of CAEGAF010117930.1, forward strand.
TTATATATCTTCCATCTGAAAACCATCATACTTGCCCTTTAGAAAAAAAACGACGTGCTTAACTACGAGACATCCTTCTCTGGTGATGCATCAGCTAGATAGTTATGATCATCAAACATGTGTCTCCTGCAGGTTGGCCTTTTCAAAAGCTCCGATGTTTCTTCCTATTTCCATTCCACAAAACCAGCCCTTTAGTTCGGCCATTGTCTGCCTCCCCCTCTGTGCATTCATTACCAGGTTTTCCATCTCAAACAGGCAGCGAGCTGCCTGGATTTCAATACTTGAAGATTTCAGTAATAATGTGAGCCTTTGTACATTTTAATAAAAAATGTCATTCTAAGGAAAACGCAATGTTGTTTTAAAAATGTCTATTCAACACTAAAAAAGGATAACTAATTGGATCCCTTACTGCTGATGTAACATGCCAGCTTAACAAGAAGAAGAATATAGAGAAATTTGCACAATGATGCATGCACTGTAGATATGTACCTCGAGTAAAAGGAAGCTGCCTTAGCAAGTGCAGATCTGTACGTGTGAGTCTTGGCTTCATGTGAACAGATCACTGAGCACAAATGAGCGAGAGAGGAACGCCAAAGCTCACTCTGTGCTATTTCCAGCTTTCTATTTACTGTGGGCTTTAACATGGCATGAGGTTGATTCAAAACGAGGGAGCGTGCATTCAGTTTCCATCAGTAAGAGCAACTACTGCCAATGTCAACCTGTCAACCTCATTAACGTCCATGTTTCCTTTAAGAGAGATGATATTATCCTCCACAAGATCTTAAAATGCAGTAAAGACATTCATTTGGATAAAACTGAATGAATTTCACCTAGGACTACTTTAATGTTGTGAAAATGGTCACCTAATAACTTCTGTAGGGGATCAATTGACAACACTAAAAAGAAAAAAAATACTTTTTCTAATCCATTTGGCATGCCATTAAGGACAATGGCTTTTCCCGTCTTTGTGCAAAAGGATAGGAGAAAAGCCTTCCAGAACTTCCTCCTCTCTTAAAGCTTTTCTGCATGGTTGGTTGAGCTGAATGTTTTATAGCCAGAAGCTGGTTAGCATGGGAACTGGGTGGTTCTTAAATAGTGATCCTTGGATTTTATTTGGTTCTCCAGTCGACCGTTAAAAACAGACAAAATTCTCCTGATGACTCGACGCTGTGCTGAACAAAGTGAGGCTACTTGACTGTCCTGCAACAAAAACCAAAGAAATAAGTGTTTTTTTAGTCAAAAGGTAATTTAGATTTTACTAAAAGGATTTTTCTAAACTGTTATACCAATCTTAACTGTGCTTCAACATTTTTGTGTGCTACAGTATATAATGAAGCTGCTTAGCTGATCCAGCTTTACGTCCCATTTAGAAGCAGTTACTGTCACATGGCTGTCTGAAGACGACAGAGGTTGATCTGCCAGCCCTGCTATTAGAGCTAAACGGTCTCCTTCCCACAACTAAACTGATCCCAACATTGTTGTTTCTTATCATTCAGTACTGCCATGTTAAAGGACTATAGTGTTTATAAGACCTGAATCTGTTATCGAGCTCTTTGTTTTTTTTTTCTTTTCGGTTTGTGATCATTATTTTACCGAATGATGTACATGTTTAAAATGAGCTATTTATGCTGGCACCAATCACTTTTTGGTTCACTACATCTGCATTAATGAATAATGAGCTGATACAACATTACTTTACCACCGTTATACAACTGCAATGATTGGCCTGAATCAATTTACCTTGAATTCTGGTTGACTGATTAATTGTTCAGCCAATTAATTTAGTGGAGCGATTTAAACCAACTTCCTTACTGAACTCGATTTTCAAATTGATTTTTCTTGTTTCCACTTAGCACTTTGATACTTTAAACCATTAATGTACAGTAGGACTGTGGGATAACACGCTATTAATTACCCTTAGATATTAAAAGCTGCCATATGGATTTTGTTTCTTGGGGCTATGACACCTGATAGTTTCCCTGCTATTGTTATAGGGATTGATTGTTAATCTGTAAACTGATACCTGGCTGCTTAGAAAGTCTGGATTGAGTTTCACTGATAAGCTGATGGTGTTACACTGAAGAAGAGGACATGTTTGTTTGCTGAAGGTCATAGCGTAAGGAGCTCATGAGGTTAATTTAAATGCGTTGCTGCTGATTCAGACCAGTGGTAACATTGATGCAAGTTAAATTGAAATGTGTTGGAGTACTGTTTAATGTCTAGTTCGAACTATTTTATGCCATTTTTGTCGCAATTTTCCATTTCAAACAATCTTAGCATGCTTTGATTATTGGGAGGCATTTAAGTTCGTCTTAAGAGATATTCCTGCCATGTCTGGTGTACACATGGCAAAATTTGTGAAAAAAAATGGTTGTTGAAAAGGTTAAGTTGTCTTTTCGGGTTACTGCCTTTTTGCTGTTGCCATAAACTACAACTCAAGTGGAACTGTGTTTGAGGAGTGGTGAGAAGTGGTCTGCCACCACCGTAATTATTTAAGTATACAATTATCTGCGCTCCCCTTTTAACTCTGAAGCCTTTCTATTGTTTGGGAGTCTGTTGTGCAAAGCTGTGAAGCACTTTGCATAACATTTCCCTCTTATTTATTTTTAGTTTTACAGGACAAAGACAGCACAGGAAAAATGAATTTGAGAGTTTTCAAAGCTTCGGATTTGTTTACCGGCAGCAAATTGTTTCGTTGCGCCGGAATCAAAAAAAAAAAAAAAAAAAGATTTTAAAAGGAACAAAACCAAAACATTTCTCTGGATGTATTTATCTCAAAAGTATGTTTTCCCAGCACAAATGGAGGGAGGATTTCCTCCTCTGTTACTGCATGTATGAATTTTCCAGTTGCTTGGTGTTGCTTTCCATTTAGTCTCATCTCTTTCAAAGATCTCTTTGCTGAATCAACTTAATAAAAGCCACAAATTTCCCTCTTTCAGTAACATCTCTCACTCTTGCTCTCTCTCTCTCTCTCTCTCTCTCTCTCTCTCTCTCTCTTTCTCTCTTTAACAAGCTCACATAAAAATTCAAATTGAAAAGGGCTAAAACCTGGGTGGATATCACCGGGTCTTCATTTCCTGCCTGTCCTATAAAAGGATTGAATAATGTGGGGAGGTCACACATAATGAGATTCAGCTTCTGTTTTATCTCTCTATTAGTGTATTATCTGACTTTAATTATGAATGATTTGCACAGAAAAAAGAAACATTTCCCTTTCAAGACTTTGATCAGCTTCATTTCACTCTAGAGCTCCACTCGTTTTTCTTTCCTCTCCATCCCCCATATTCTTTATTAGTCTAATCATTATAGTTTTTTCCTCTTGGGCAAAATACAGCAAACCCTGAAAGCTAGAAAAACAAGTGTCAGACCATCCCTGCTAAAATTTTTATATCATCGAGGCGGTTTTTGAGGCAGTTGTGTTCTATAAATAGCCTGATCGAAAGGCCTGCCTCTGCTATTTTTAACTGCAGGTGCTCCCCACCCCCCCACCCCCCTCATTCTAAAATCCTTAGTGTCTCTCCAGTGAACTCGCCGTGGTTACTATCTTTAGATTTTCCTTTTATAGCTCAACACTGTGGGGAGAGGGGGGCGGTGAAGGACTATAAAAGAATGGGTGTGTGGAGGATGGGTGGGGTGGGGGGTTGTGGTGATGTGCGTGCTCTGCTGGTAGAGCCGAAGTGGGGCATGAGGACAGCGTGAGCACGAAGGGCTTCAGGGGAGTGTCTTCGCAGCGGTACCCTTGAAAAGTACTGAAACGATGTATGCGCCTTGCCGGTTTTTTTATTCTTTTTATTCTCTTATGGATTTGAAAGGTTCTATTAAAGTGAAAGGGTCAGTATTTCCTCTGCAACTGGAACGAGGCTGGCTGCCGACGTCTAATGAATAAATTAAGCGCATTCATCCCTTTTGAGCTGGCAACAGATTTATGTTTTTTCACCTCTTTTATCCGTTTATCTTTGATTTTCTTTGGTCTTCTATCCTTCCCGACTCTCTTCAGATTTCCCACCTCCCTCTCGTTCTCCTTCCGTCCTCACTTTACTCTATTTTTTTTTGTTGTTGTTGTCCTCTTCATCCTGCCTTCCCATCTTTCTCGTTCTTCATTGGCAGAGATTCAGCTAGCCTCCTCTGACACAAAAACAAGCCCAGTTCTCATGGCAACCTTCTGTGGTCCACATGAAACGATGCACATTTACTTCTAGATGCCCACCATTGAAAACGACCACGAGTGGGTTAATGGGTGCACTCGCACCAGAAGCTCCAGTAATCCAAAGCACGGCACCGAGACCACTGAGCTGTTTGTTCCCACTGAAGCAAAGCTCATGAGTCTGGAGTGGATGATTAATTATGCATATAAGGTTTTCAACATACCTTATTCATGAATTTGCAAAGATGCTTAAATATTTATGACAAATCTAAAGAAAATCCAGTCTAAAGTGTTTAAAACTTGGCCACTATTTTCATAAGCAAACCGTTTTGTGATGATGCACAGTTTTAGTGCAGACACCCAAAGTGTGTTACATCTTTAAGTAGGACACTGTTGGTTGTAGAGAGGAGGATAAGAACCATGCATGGGGAGAACATGCGAACCCCATGCAGAAAAAAAACCCAGGCTGGGATTTGAACCCATGACTCTGTTGCTGCAAGACAATAATTCCACCATGCAACCCTTTCAGTCGGTTTATTTACTGTCAATCAAACATTTCTCATATTATTCAAAAGCAGTGTTTTGGTAAGGAATGCAGCTAGTGATGTGTTTCCTTTCAGTAACGGTACAAAGGTAACAGATCCACAGGCGGTTAATGAATTGTGAATTTCCACAGCTGGATTTCTCACACACACACGCACACACACACACACACACACACACACACACACACACACACACACACACACACACACACACACACACACACACACACATATAAATGGGCTTCGAGAAGGAACACTTGGAAAGCTTTGCAAGTGTTAACGTGTGCATTTGGGCCAATGATGTCACATGAAGCGGTAAGACTCAGCACTACAGGATCAACGATAAGCAGTGAGCTTCAGCAGTAGGCTCCATGGTTCAAGGTGATCAGTCTAGTAAACACCACTGCAGATGGATTTGGACCCAAATTCTGAAGCCTTTCAGAGACTTTCTACTGAGGAACAAAACTCCAAATAACAAAAAAAAAGGAGAATATGATGAAGACTAGGGCTGTATAGCAATGTAGATATCGCGATATATATCGATATTTTCTTTCCTAGAAAAATATCGATATTCACATGCAAGTATCGTAACATCCAATTGTCACCTTGCTCACTCACTGCTTGCTTTGCACCAGGTCATCAGGCTCAGAGTGATTCCTTCAGATGTTAAGTGTCAAGGTTTAAAAGGTATCAAACTATTCAGAGCAGGTTACTTGGTGCATTTTATTTACTTTACAAATGCATGTAAGCTACAGTTTGTACTGTTTCAATTAAAAGAAACATGTTTTCTCACCACTTCTTTGATTAATTTTGTCCAGCTGT
>CAEGAF010117934.1:0-68373 GCA_903067075.1 Micropoecilia bifurca
AACTCTCTTTTACAAAGATCTATTAATTCCCATTCTTTACGTTCCAACAACATTTTTCTTTTGCATGTTCCACGTTGTCGAACTGGAAAAGGAAAACAAGCTTTCAGTGTCATGGCTCCTTCAGCCTGGAATCAGCTCCAGTCAGAACTCAAGATGTCAGAACTGACCTCACTGGACTTATTTTGAGCGATTCTTAAAAACAGGCAACAAGATTCTTTTAAACAGTGTCATTATTTTTAAATTGTTTTATACTTGTGCATATGTATTAATTAATTTTGTTTTGTAACCAGATTTCTGCCCAGGTCCCCTTTGAAAATGAGATCTGGATCTCAATGGGGTTTAACTGGTTAAATAAAGGAAATTTAAAAAAATGAGGTTCTCACAGTATCAGAGCCTGAAATAAATTTTTTAAAGAGTAGTTTCAAATAAAACCAACTTTTTTTTCAGCTTTACGTCATGTTATGATGTTATTCCTTCCTCACAAACAGATCTGGAGTTTTGCCTTGATTCTTTCATGCATGTTTGAATTTTAAATGGCAACCATTTAGCTCTGCAAAACGCCTGGGTGGACATAGCCCCGCCTTTGATGTGCAGTTTCCAAGCTTCTGAACTTAGAGCAGGCCTGTCCCACTCAGCTTCTTCAGACTAGCCAGTATCAATTAGCAAATACTTGGTGGAACTGTGCAGCAGCTGAGCTTATTGTATAAGCTACTTCTCAGTGCTGGTAAAAACATTCCTAGATGGTTAAGAGAGGAGCAATGTGTGATGACTTCCTCAAGGCGGAGTTTCAGGAAGAGCAAGACTTTTTAAAGAGATAAAGCCCAATTTCAAGGCGCTAAATTACAAAGTCAAATTTCTATTAAGTCACATTTGATATAAACAACATTTGTATAACAGTTGAAGTTAACATAGTTACTTAATTGTGCTAAACATTGCATTATCTGTCTGGAAAATACATAACATTGCCTCTTTAAATAGAGGGGAATTCCCCAATGCTGGCTTCATGAGGGGGAGATTTATACATCTGAGGGGCAATTACTCAAATGTGGGTCTTATATTGACTAACACTTTGCTCAAATTTTTTGTGTCTGCCTACCTTCCTGGTTGTCATTCTCGCCCCTCTGTCTTATCTGTTTTGGTTTCTTCTGCTTCAATTCTTCTACTTAAACGGTTGCTAGGTCATGCTAACATTGACACTCTTCAATGTGGAAGTTGTGACTGCAGGAGTTAGTGATTCTCAGTATAAATGAGCTTCTGTAGGTCAGAGGAAGATGTATCTTCTGCTTACAGTTTGCTACTGAGCAAGAGAGACCAAGACTTTCAGCAAATAACAGGAAGGCAAAATGTAACAAAGTGTTTTTGTTTTACCCTTTCAACCCTTCAACCTCTGTCTGTTATGGAAAATGTTGGAAACAGAAATGCCTGCAGCCTTTTGGAAATTATTAAGGGAACTGTACTGTCTTGAAAATTAAGCTGATCTTCAAGTATAGTGACTTGAGTTCAAGATAAATTGTAAAATTGGTATTAGTGTACTTATGCCACAAATACTGGCAGAGATTAAAACAACTTAAGACAGAAAATGTTTGCTTGTTTAACTGACTTGACTCGTATTTTCAACCAGTTGTCCATGCCAGAATCTCGTACACTGGATTTTTGTGAGTTGAAAACCAAAAGGTTTGGGAACTATTGCTGTCTTTTTAGTTAGTATTACTTAGTGGACTATTTGCAGTAATTGGTAAGATGTAGGCCTGGCACTTTAACTTGTTAATTACATAGATTATAACATATTAAACATTTTTAACAAAATCAATTGCATATTTCTTTTTTACATGCAACAGTCCAAAGCCTTTGTATTGTGAGTTCCTGCAACATTTGAGAGCTGAATGTGAATAATAGCATTTTGGAGTAATCATATAGGTTTTATTAAAATGCCATTAATTGCAATCAATTAATTACAATCCCTGAATTAAATAACTAAAGCAATTTAATAGAGTTCCGCAAAAATATTTTGAAATGTCAACAATAGCTCAGATATTTCAGATTAACTGCCCAACATCAAAGATCTTCAGCGTTTCTTTCTTGAAATGTTTTTCCTTTACTGGTAGGTTAACTTTTCTGTTCTTTGGGATTAACTTAACTATTCACCAGTTGAATTGGAACATTTTTGTATCCAAAATTGAATGTTGCATTCTATTTAAAAAAATACCTTATCAGACACATTTAACCAGCAGTAAAACCAGGGTGGCTTTTTTTTCTGTAGCTGCAGTAAAAGTGTCGTGTGAACATTCAGGCCGAAGCCCTTGACTGTCCTTAATCAGCATCGTAGAGTGAAGTCCTCCACGGCCACGTCTGAGTCTTTAATGGACCTGCAGCGTGTCTCCGTCTGTGCCCGTCTCCACCGCTGCTCTGCTGATGTTTTGTGCCACTACATAATTTATTGCCCTCTTTGCAGGCCTCTTCGTGCACATCGCCTTCTCGTGGTGCAGGTGAGAGTTCAGCTGTTTGCCTTAACACATCACTGAGAAGGGTCTCAGACCCTGCTCCATAGCCGCAGACCCCACATGTGACAAATGCAATTAGAGGAAAATATGCAATTACCGCAATCCCCACTCCCTCATGTGGCTAGACAAGGACAATTTGTCAATGAGGCCCCCGGTGGCATCTTTCGAGTCAGGATAGGGACCTGCAGGTACTATTGTCCCTTCCTCCTTCTCGTGAGCTGGCCTGTGGTGTTGGATGGCCAGAAGCCCCTGGGAGGCCTGGCAGAGGAAGATGTATGGCCATAGAAAAGATGTAAGGTTCAATAATCAGGACCAGACCTCTTGTCATTGACTGTTTCGGTTACATTGCTTTTCCAGGATTTTACTGGAGACCGCACAAATGGAGCCTTTTATATCAGCTGCCTGCAGCAAAGTATCAAACTCTGCTAAATTATTACTTTGATCACGATTAACCAGCTGATCCCTGTCTGTGCTTAATTTTTGTTTTGTGTCATATCTAATTAAGTCTAATTTAGTAAGGTAAAAACGTAATCCTTTGCTAGCAAGCCAACAGTGGTCGACTTTTATCTGGTGGGCAATCAAAACATGTAAAGAAAGCTAAAATAAAAACTTATCAGCTGGCGGAGGATGGGAAGGATTGGGGGAGACGAGTCGCTACCAAAAAACAACAACGCTAGAGGTGCAGCTACCAGTGATCAATCCTCGTTTCCTCCAACAGTTACCATCAGTGGTTTTAACCTTACCAAGCAGTCCAAAGATGCAAGTGTCACACTAACGTCTTCAGAGTATATCCGTAACTTAAAGGGGACTTTCTTTGTAAAATTTTAACTTGCCTTCCTTTATAAATCCATTTGGGTCTCAACTCCTTCTAGAAACAACACAAATGATTGGAAAAAGAAAAAGAAAAACACTCACAGTCGATTTTTGACGATAAAATCAAAGTTTTCCGTTGTCTGGAAAGGGAGCCCTTTCAAAAACCTTTGGAATGTAAAGTCACCTAGCAACCCCAGTGAAATCCAATCACCTAGCAACCAAAGGAGAGCTCCAGCATGTTTGGTCAGCTGGTTTTACAATGGCTGCTGGAAAAAACAAGTGTTTTGTTGTCAACTTTCCATCCAGAAACCACTTGCTGCATTATTGGTGGTTGTGTATGAGGCGCTACTAATGCTTTTCAAAGATGTACAGTTGTATAATTTGCACGCCTGTTTGAAGCCATTTTCAAGAACTGGAGGTAAAGTGATAAAGAGGGAGGAGAGGCTGGTGGGCGAACAGTCAGTCAGCTTCTGTCCTATTGGTCAATATCATGATTTAATGTCTTAGTTTGGAAAGTTTGGATGTAATATTTGCCACATTAGATACTTTATCAAGTCATTTATTATTTATACATTTGTTTTTGACAGAATCAGACTTCTGAAGGAATGAAGAAGTTTCTTAAAACAAATTTATTGCAGAATCAGTTATTTTGGAAAGCGATAAAGAGAGAGAGGAAGGATAAAGAAAAGATGGAGACAAGAGAGGAAAATGAGGCACCAAAAGGAATAATATTCCCCAAAATTCAACCCTAATAGTTGTGGGGAAAATGCAACAATTTATGTCAATGCAAATGGCTTACAAATATGTTCTACCTTTAAGCACTAGATATTAAAGCCGCAGGATGTAAAGTTGACATTTTCTGAATTTTTAAAAATGTAGAAAACAGATGTTTTTTCATAAAATTGTTTTTTTTTTTCCCCACCATCGTTTCTCCAATCAATTCAGCTCAAGTTAAAAACCGTCTGATTCCGTTCATCGTTCGGTTTCTCTGTTCATGTCCGGTTCTTTTTCCCTCTAACATACATAACAAAAAGCAGAAAATGTGTTCTCCACTTTGAGCTGAACAATGACAGGAATGATTTATTCATTGTCAAAGGAGTTTTAGATAAATCCTTTGCCATTTGTATCAGCTCAATCTCCAGCCCTGTTTCACACGTTTCTGTCCTGTTTTCCTGCTTCAGCAAAGTTTCACGTCAGGGTGGTGGCAATAATAACAAGCGTCTCTCATCTTGGCTTCTGTCGCCTCGTGATATGCGGCCAGGCTGCTGCATTATACAGAGGGGTTGTACAACTACATTTTAATCCACTCGTGTTTCTGGCCTGATAAAAGGATTCTCTCCATCTCTTTCTGTTTAATTCACACCATCATCAATCAAATGTGTCCCTACCCCCCTCCTTACATCCTCTTGGGTTTTGGGGTGGTGTTGGAGGGGGGGGCAGCAGATAGGTTGGGGGTCCCCCGAGGGGGTTAGGGACATGACGGACCGGTCACAGATGCCACAGAAATTAAAATGCAAGAGTCTGTGCAAGGTGTTACATTTCTCAGACATGCTCATTTGCAGGAATATCTGAGCAACATAAGGAGGCTTATCTGTGATTTCACAAACGACTCTCACAAGATTATGTGAATATGATTAAAAGGACTGCTGCTGCTGCTGCTGCTCCTGTGTGCAATCTCCATAGTTGGGCTACAAGTGTGGAAGAGATGCACTGTTTTTGTCCTCAACCATTGTCTACACATGACAGTCGCCACAGGCTACTTAGTAATGAACATGTGCCTGTAGCATGTGAGCTGCGCGGAGCTTATGAATAAAGTAAATATGCACATCTCTGAACAACAGGTCAGCTTCTGAAGCACAGACAGAGGAGAAAATGATCAGCCGCAGAGTACGATCCTGAAACTACAAAGGAATTATGTATAAACAACCGCTGAGCCTGCGACTGAAGTGTCACACGATGATGTCTGATGTCCCTGCAAACCCCTTTTGTCTAAATAAGGCTCCCATTCTCTGTTCCTCATTGTCTTTCATAAATAGCCATAAAGCTCTGATGGTGGTTCTCTTTATCTGACACTTGAATGTACACTCGTCTGACAGGTAGAAACTGACTGTAACAAAAATAGCGTGTTTGTGAAAAGCCGGCGCTGAACTGTTTCTTGACATACTTTGCAGAAGATTAGCATTTTTAGCAGATTTGTCAGTCCAGCATGATTACCGCCGAGCATTCACATTCTTTCATCACACAAGAGAGCAAAGTCGAACAGCTTCACTTCTGGAAAGTTGTGCTGAGTATAAATATTTCTCTTGCACCTAAGCAGAACTGGAGATCAAAATGTGTCTTTTTTTTTAAATTACCGACTTGTACATGCCTTGTGGTGATTGTAGAGGTGTAATATATTTTATTTCATTATCATACGAGATGAAAACCTTTGACAAGTAGGCAGAATCAGTCCTGTATCCTTTATGATGCTACACATCTAGACATTGTAAATCAGTAATGATGTTTTAAACTGCAGAATCTGATAAAGAAACACGTTCCAGCCTCAGTCCAGGGATTTAAACCCATTATAACCAGCTCTGCAGGGTGTCCACGCATCCTTAAAAAGTCTTAAATTCATGTATCTAAAATTAAGGCATTAAAATGTCTTAAATTCATTTGGGAGGGGAGATAGGTTGGCCTTAAATATTATAATCCACAGGTCTTAAATTCTGATTTGGCAGGATAATGTAATTTCTTCTACATAGTTTTTTTTTTTTGCAGAACTTTGCTGTTGTGTGACAGTTTCAGTCATCTTTATCTTTATTGTGTTATGTGACTCAAGGCGGTTGCACCTACTGCTAGCTGCTAATACACCGTAAAGCTAGCTAGTTTTTTCACCAGTTGGCTATTCAATACTCTCCTTTGCCTTTGGCTCTGTTACCAACTTGTACAATTAATTTATATCTTTTACATTTCTGTCACGTTAGAAGTCTTAAATGTAATTCATTAAGGTCTTAAACAGTCTTAAATTTGAGTTGACATAACTTGCAGAAACCCAGTCTAGAAAGTGACATTTTTACCCATTTTTCATTTTAAAATAGTTTAGTCATCTTTGTTGGAGGATATTTTTCTAAATCCATTTTCAAGATTTACCAAAAATCTTCATTTGGATGTAAGGCTGGATCAGACGACATAGTTTTATCTAAACTATTCTGTTGTGGTTCTGGCTGTCTTGGGTTGTTATTCTGTTTTAAGTTGGTTCTTCAATAGAAATTAGCGACATGAAGATGCAATTTGACAACAATAACATGCAGTTAAAGCCATAAAATTTCCGAAAAGACTGTAAAAGAAACTTCTAAAAACTCTTGTCATCGTCACTTTCAACATTATCAAAATAAAATCACATAATGTGATGAGATTAGTGACCATCACCTTCATCTTCAGCTTGTTTTACAGATTCTCTGAGATTTAAACCTGGATTCTGGTTGAGTCATTTCAAAAAATGCTAATATTACTTCCAGTACATGTTGGACAAAACAAAAGCCACTACTTCAAACCTATTTCTGCTTTGAATACTTCTGGGATAAACTGTGTATATTTACAAATGCATATTTTTATGTAAATGTGTTCTGCGGTGCATCTGCATTAAACCAGTTACCAGTTACTTTGTCCAACTGTATACATCCAAATGGATAGAAAGTTACTAACACAAGAATTTCATAATAGCATTTATTTTTTACAAAGCTTTTACCCTTGGTGATTACACTTGGATTCACTCAGATCTGCTTCGTTGAAAGCCGTGGATGCTGAGTTAGTGTTGTACAATGTTGCTTCGTGTTCCTGTGGGGCAAAACTCACCAACCAGAACATCCCATTAAAAGACGAATCTGTGAGTTTTACAGCTTTTCACTGACTCACTGCTGATTTCACGGCTCTGCAAAGTTCTCCAAAACAAAATATACCACATTTATACAAGTCTATTCCAGATAGCAGCATATGAGCCTCTCCAGTCTTAGTGATTAGCAGTGAAATGCTAACTCTGTTTTCACCATAACACTAAGCTGCTCTGTAGCTAACCAACCAACCAACCAACCATATTTTATCAAATTCCATACTGGCGCATGTTTCAATACATTTTGAAAGAGAAGGCATTATTGATGTAAGCTAGGAGATCTGCCAGCTGAAGGAGCTGCAGCTACACTGGTGGGCCATTTGTTTCATACAGGAGGCATTCAACCATAATATTGAGCTCAGCATTACTCTGGGTTGAAGTGCTTCGAGTCCAGATCACCATCACTTTAGTTACACTGGTGTGCTGAAAGAAAATAGATCTAATATGTTAAAGGGGAAAAAGGCATTTTGTGTGGCTGTGTGAATCAAAATGTTATCAGTTACCCAAAGCAATATTAGAGAAACAGTTTTCTTTGTTTTGCTAGCAGCCGTGATCTGTTTGTCTGAATTTTATGTTTTATCCGTTTTGTGTCGAGTTTGTTTAAAGTTCAAGTTTTACTGAGGAATCCATATTTTCCAACCACAATGGAGAGGGATAGCTGAGCTGTTTTTCATTTTCCTGTCGTGATTCAATTCATCCTGAACCAACAGCAACACCTACCTGCATATCAGAGTGACCTCTAACACTTAGCAACCTAACCTGATCCATTAATAGGAGGAAACAACATAATCCTAAAGTAAGGTACTTAATTCTCTATGTGCAGCTGATGAAGTCTGTCTTTCTTTCTGTTTGTTTGAATGAGGCCATAAAACTCTTTACCTCATAAACGAGTCATTCTTAGTTTGAATAAGTCTAACTATTAAAGGTTTCCTTATTTTTTTATTTTAATTTTTTTTGTAATTAGCTGTTAAGTGGTGAAGAATTTGAAACTGTTTCTGTGTGATGTCAAACTTTCTGAGTCCTGAGGATCCTGAGCTGCTTCCTGTTTTTCTGAATATAAAAATCATTCATTTATTAATAGATTACACCAGGTTACAAAAGATTTTATTTGGAAGTTATTGTTTTTCCAACCGAATTAGGACTATTTTTTACCGCTGAATCCAAAAATGACAGTAATTTTTCCTCAATCGGGTCAGGTTTTTATTCTAATTTGATTTAGAGAAATCTGATATTCTGACTAAATTGATGAAATTTTTGTGACATTATCAGTTCATTTCTGTTAATATTTCTCACCCAAAAAAGTTTTAGGAGTTTTCTAACAGAGTGTACTAGTTATATGATACAAACCTGGATTTCTGTAAATTGAGTAATAAACACTAAGAGTAAGTGCATATAAGTTGAACATTACGCATTCATAGTGCAAAATTTAGGGTTTTGAACTTTGACCGCCTTGTATGCTCTGCAACTTTGATCTCTCTTCAGAGTCTAACAGTAATCAGTCATCATGACTGCATCCCAGCATCCTTAGTTCAGAAAGTTGACCTGATTGAGGAAAACCAATGAGATTTTTGGATTCAGCACATCAAAATTACCCTAAAACAGTTGGAAAACCCCCAGACAAAGTTTTGGCTGTTGACCAGCGTTACTGGATCCTCTGGTTCCAGTAATATATGCCAATCACTTCCTTATTCTACCTTTAAATTCTCCAAGCCTTGTTTTGAATGGAAAGGAGCAGAGTTATCTCAAATACTGCGTACTCTACGTCTTCCATCCTGTTGAATTCACCTGTAAGAAACGGCTACACCTGCACAGTGTGACACTTTTGAAGGGACAAACGATACAAGCATGCATGCGGCGGTTATTTAGATGACAGGCTGTTTCTTTCCGCCGTGTGGCTCTGAAACAGGACAGCAGGTGGCAGGTGCTGCTGGAGGAGGAGAAAGTGAAAGCTTTGTCTTCTTCCGCTACAATCGTTTCAAACAGTTCAATTTGGCTAAAGGATTAAGTGTCCAACATTAATCGTGGGCTAATCTTGTAGATTTACGCAAGTGCTTCCTGAAAGTCAATAAAGCGGTAATTTAATCAGCCAGTGTCACGTCATGTTTGTGGAGCAAAATGGACCCTCAGTGCACTGAAAGCTGAATTTAGTCTAACATCAAAATTATCTGTTTTACACATTAAAGGAAGCAAATTTGTGAAGCGATGTCTGTGTTTTTTCTGTTCCAAAGTCTTCCATTATGAAATCAGAGCTGTAGCCATGTTACATAAAGGCTGTAATATTTATAAATGCCACTGATGCATAAATTATCCTGTCTGTAAGTTCAGCGAAACATACATTTAAGACCTGTTCCCCGCGTTTATTGAGTTTTATTAATCAGAATTAACGACGTCAGGCATTGATCTTACATCATCTTATCGCCTCTGAAGCCGACTAAAAACAGCTTCCTGCCGTGACTCTAACTGCAGCCCCACTTTATAGTTGTAGTTAAGAGTTTGTGGGACAAAAGTGTAAATTTTTCATCGCGAGTGAATAATTCAACACCTGTGTATTCCTCTGTGGTTCTCTAGCAGCTCTGATCCAGTCACTTAAAGACATCTTTTGTGGATGGAGAGCCCGTCAGCCTAAATGACACTTGGCCAAATAGCACTTAAGTACATGCTCAATATTTTAACAGGGCCGTGCAAGGAAGCCGTGGAGTGGCTAAGCTGTTCCTGTAAAGCAGAACAGGTGGATTGTTATTGCTGTGGAGGCGCAAGCACAAAGCAATTATTAGTGATTGAGGAGCTTCTTTGCTCTTTTCTAATGATTCACTAGGAAGTGGGAGTCAATAGACCTGTGATACACTTATACAAGGAGGCGATTATTATTGTTATATAATTACACTGTGTTGGTCAAAGACTGCAAGTCTTTGCATTTTAAAAACCGAGGCTGTTCGCTTTATTTTTTATATAAAGATCAGAGTATTTTTGTGTATTATCTTTTATTCATTTGTGCTGAGTGCATGCTGCAGCTTTGCAACATGGTGTTCTGGTGATGTTGCTTGCCCTAATTAAAATAAATGAGATGGCAGTATAACACAAAAACATGTTTAATAGCAAAAACAAACAAACCGCTGTGCCCAAAATGATCATACAACCCGACGCTGCGGCTCTAATGATGAGAAAAGTGAAAGAAAAGTTCCAGCGTTGGGTTCTGGATTTAAGTTTTGCTGGGTTTGCTTAATAAACAGCCGCCTTAATCCAGCTGATACGTCTGACTTCCTTTATTTATTTATAATCTTGTATATGAGGATGTGAGTACTTTTCATTATGTAGTTTATCCTTTGTAACTAATTGTAATCTAATAAAATTGCACCAACTTGCTGATTTGTGCTGATTGGTGCAAAAGACCTGTTTCCAGGCTACTCTGCAGATATTGATTCTCAAGTGTAACTCACAAACAGATTTGTAAAGTTAAATTAAAAAAATATCAAAAGCAAATTTCTGCAGGTTTTGCAACTAAAATTCCAGTGAAAATAGATTATTCCCTTTCATTTATCCAAGAAAAGTGAGCCAAACCTGGTGTGTTTATGAACCAAACGGAGTGCCAGTTTACGTTTCTACACATATACAGATTTTTTTTATTTGATTAAATGATCAAGAAAGAGTTTTTGGATCATTGGTCAATTGGTGTATCAGAAGAAAGTGTCACAAATACGGTTCATTAACAGAAAGGTAAACATTTAATCTGGAACCATAGTGATGTACACTGAACGCCAATTTAAGATTATAAATTAAGGTCTGTCACAGTAAATCAGATGATCACATAATAAATTAAGACTAGCTTAATAATTTCCATTTGCATAATTGTTTTGTTCATGTCTTTCTGTCTGGATTACAAAACACTTCAGTTTGGTACTTTGGTCTCAACTAGCCCTTTATTTGAAGGAAAATTTTGTTTTTGCAGAAACTTCCGAATTCATTTCATTTGTTGTTTCAGTCATTTTGTGGTTTTATTGTGGATATTTATAATGTTGTCTAGTTTCTGTGTTAAATGTCTGTTAAAAATGAAAGTTTGGAAGGGTGACCTTGCATTGCTATTGTCATTACTGTTATATTACTTGAAAATGCTCTCAAAACAACAATATTATTGCCTTTCCCAATAACGTCTAGAACAATTTGTCCAGTAAAATTTGTCATTATGACACAGTTATGTGGCCAGGCTTACCTGAACATACATAAAAAACACTATTCGTAATTTAAAAACTCCAGAAAACAGATTTTAACACCAGTTCTGCTGCTTATATGTTGGGACGCAATACATACAGATGAAAAGTATGTATTAATATGGAACTCTTTTTAACCACAGAGTAATGAAAATGATGAGTCGGACCGGTTCAATATCAGTCTCCGAACTGTTGATGGAATAAAAATTAAAACCTCCCAACATCTCTGGTCCTTTGAGTGAAAAATGAAACAGTTCTTTCTAGAAAGCACGGTTTAGGCCTACGCTTTCAGTAATTTAATTTACTACTACCACCACCCTAAAATAGCACCAACACGGCCATTGAAGAAGCTCTGATTAACGCTCTGTCTGAGAGAAAATGAACTTATATACACTCCATTATAAACCCGGCAGAGCTCAAGCACCCAGACTTTTATGAAGCTCCGACCAGATGTCATCCAGCCACAGCCCCAATTAATCTCTGGGCCTTGTAACACGCCCTAAGAAACAAAAAAAAAACCTGATTGGGTGCGGAGGGCAGAGACGGTGCGGAGAAAGCGAGGGTGAGAGATGCTATCCGGGGAGCAGCCGGCCCTGGCGAGCCTGCAGAGGGTGAGATAAGCGGGGGGGGCGGCCGCGGCGGAGCCTGGGTCTCAGAGTGGAAGCTGAGGTTATTCATTGCTCCGCCGTGAAAGCTTGAGAAGATTACCCAGAGCCTGGCTGGCAGTGATACAAGGGGGACAGGCAAAGGGGGCCCCCTCTCACCCCTTTGTTCCCCATCCATCTGCTTGAATCTCACAATGGCTCATCAGGACCAAGTAGGGTGGAGGGGTTGTAGCAGAGCGGGAGGAAGTGAGTTTGGGGTGGGACTGAAGGGCGGCGGTGATGGTGTTTGGGGAGGGGGGGGCTCCTGCAAGGCACCGGGAGGTAAATGTGAGGGAGAAGGAATGGATCGTGGCGCTCGGCGGTTGTTGGGATTGAATGAATGGTGCTGCAGCTGACAAGCTCTGACAGACGACATTGGGGAAGGCCGGGCAGGCGGGTGTTCGCATTGTTATTTTCTGGGAGGTAATGGCCTGGCAGCTCCTCTTCACTTTGAATAATCAGTACTTTGGTTAGACTCAGACACCACTTCAAACCATGATAAATACAGCACTCAAACCCCCTTGTCACCGAGAGGATGGCATTTGTCTCTAAATGCCTTGACCACCATATTTATCTTGTTGAGGAATGATCAGATGATGAAGGGTGCTTTCTTCCATTACACAGGTAATTATAGGTGTTTTTTTACGCAGGAATACAACAGCAGCAACTTACCTCTAAAGAAGGGAGCTTTACACTTCGCTGCTCTGCTGCTGGTGAATAATGGCTGTAAGCGGGGAATGGATCCAGGTTATGCTCCTTATGTTCTGCCAAGGAAATATGTGTGCATGTACAGTGAGCATCCTTTAACATACTTATTTATTCTGCAAGAAAACACTTCTTGAGATCCGGCACAGTAATTGATGATTCACTGCATGCATTTGAGAGTGCAGTGCTGCTGCAGGCCTCTCTCAAGGAAAAGGAGGACAGTTTTTTTTTTTATTCCACATGCAGCAGACTCTAATAATGGCAGTTCATCATGATGCAAGATTCACAGAGTGGCTGACATCCACGCACAGTTTTTCACCTGCGTAATAACAGAACATGTGCAGCCTGGCAGTGTTTCTGCCATAAATCTCCCCGCTAAATGCTGCAGACTGGGATCCGGTGGATAATGTTTGACAGATTCAATCAGAGAGGGATTTATCTTCTTATGCATCAAATCTAACCTGGTTAGATTCTCTCTCTGTGTGTTGACTCTGTAACCTCTCGTGGAAAACCGACGCTCAGGTCCAGCCGTCTTCTGATTGTTCTCGGTGTAACTAGTTCATGTGTGACTGCGTGAATGGCTAGAGGCTATTACACTGCTGAATATGAATAGCAGGCCAATTACTCTGGCCCAGATGGAGCTGCTGCTCCTCGGAGAGCGCCCTATCCTTGGCTTGCACCCTTGCACGTAGATCTCTCAGGAACCGTCGCCGTCTTGATTGCAGAGGGGACACCAAGAAGGGTAATGAGGTGCAGAAGTATGAATTTGAAGCTGATGTCATACTTTTTGACAGTTGAGGCTTCCTCACTCAGCTTGACGTTTTATTTCTGACAATGTTTTGATTAACTGCTTTGCTGCGACAAATAACACCCAGCAAAATTGTCATTCTATTTAGGGCTGCAACTAAAACTAAAAACCCACCTGTTTAGAGCAGTCAATGTGTATTTTGGTGATGAATTTTGACAAAACGTAATGTTTATTGCATATTTCATAATTGATGACTGAATGATTTTATAATGCAAAGCACTTTGAGCTACTTTGTTGCTGAAAATGTGCTATAAAAATAAACTCGAGTTGACTTAACAGTTATTCTAGTAATTACCATTAATTGATGAAATAAAAACTACCATATTCTACAGATTTTTCACTTAAGCCATTTGAAATAATATTAGAAGTATGTATGCAAACTAATAAAGACAACATTTTATTGCTTAAAATGCAATGGCATTCCTTTACTCAACACTTGATCATTTGAAGGATGCACCTGCTGCTAAATAAATACTTCTAACATCAACATGTGAAACGCTCAGGCCTTTCTGATTGGCTTAGTGCAGTGTAGGACTAATTTACTGGATTAACCCATTAATAACTTGACAGCAATAAGAGATTTTCTTTCAATTTGAACCAGATGAATCTAAAATGGCCGCTTAATGAGTTTTGAGTAAAACATATTTCCATACAAAGAAGGGTTTTCATCTTTAAATGCAAAATGTATATATTCTATGAGCAATTTTTGCTCAAATTAATCTCCAGCCTAAATTAGTTGGGAGATTATTGCAGTAATCGATTAATCATTTCAGCCCTAATTGTAATGCATGGACTCCTCAGAGGAGAAAACCACACAGTTTATGATTTCAGCTGACCAAACCTGAGCTGAATGGAGGTTGTAGCTGAATTTTTTTCCCCTCCCAAAGGAGCTTTTACTGGGACGTTCCCAAAAGAATCCCAAACCAAGCCAGTGTTGCTAGCGCTCACACACACACACACACACGCATACACACACAGTGGACATATGGCCAATCTCCCATCATCTGCTGTGCTATTTACGGCTCAGTAGTCTGTCATTTGTATTGCCTCAGAAACCAGTATGACACCTGTTTGAATTCTCAATAAAAGGCTTTTTTCATGTCTTGAAGGAGGCTGCTGTCGCTTAATCTTCCTCTCTACATCAGTGATGATTGGCACGGTGCCTGTCTCCTGAGATTGACAGTAATGTGTCTGTTTTTGCCGACGACAGTTTGCGCTCACAGTCATTGTCAAGTCCCCTATCAAAAGTCAAAGAATTAGAAAGCTGTTGAAGCAGCCATGTGCATCTGGTCGTGAATTTAAACAGCACTCTATTTCCTCTTTGTGAACAAAAAAAAGAAGCACAACTGAGATATCTTCTTTTATTGCTTTAAGGGACTTTCAAGGAAGTGGAGGAATATGCTTTGCTGCTGATTCCTTTAATTGCAGCCTTTAATTTTGAAGAAAGTTTCACTACGGTCAAGAAAAACGTGCTTAAAACATCCAGTATGGATTTCGTTTTAGTCAGATTTAATTTAGGCACAGTATGGTTAGAAA
This sequence comes from Micropoecilia bifurca, assembly GCA_903067075.1. Taxonomy (NCBI): domain Eukaryota; kingdom Metazoa; phylum Chordata; class Actinopteri; order Cyprinodontiformes; family Poeciliidae; genus Micropoecilia; species Micropoecilia bifurca. The sequence continues at coordinate 15,084 of CAEGAF010117934.1, forward strand.
TTAGAATATTAACAAAAGCTTTATGCTTTTATTTTATTTTAGTTATTATACAGATTGTTTGCACAATTATAGATTTATTTCAATAAGTTTAAGTTGAAATATTACATAAAATTAAAGAAATGTTTTTTCATATAGAAATGTGTTATGGTCTACTGACTCAGCTGTGGGGAACGCTGCCAATTTGTCAGATGTCCAACAGTCACTGACACAACTAGGAGGGTAACAACTAAAGGCTTTTGCTGATTCTAAGCATACCAGTGGAAAACTAAGTGGAAGGAAAAAGTGTGATGGAGAGGAGAAGGATCAACATCTTTTTTTAGATGAAAGAAAATCTTTTGCATTTCATTTGGAAATCAAGGTCTCAGACATTGAGAGACAGGGACAGAATCCAAGCAGCTGTCCAGTCAGCGTTGACATAGCAGCCATGCTAACAAATGATGTTGGTCCAAAGTTGGTGCATTTGTGTAAAAGTAATATTTAGATCACTTCATGCCTCAGCGCTGCTAACAAGTTTAGTAGAGGTGCTGATTTTCTTTTCCTGCAAGTCTTGGCTCCTGCAAAAACTGCCAGATTGACCAGCTAACTGGGCTGACCTTAAACCGGTCAAGAGAAAAATGACAAACATCAGAGCCAACAATTCACATGAGCTCAAGGCAGCTATTAAATAAAACTGGAATTCCTTATAATCATTAGAATACAATGAAGGCCATTGCTGTTACTGTGGGTAGATTATGGAGGGTTGCAGTCTTAACAAAAATCTTAAATGCAAGACGCAATATGTTTACAGCGTCTTCACGTCCGAAAAAAATCTTATTCATTTACCTAAAATTAAGGCCTTAAAATGGCTGAATTTAAAACAAAATGTTAATCACAGGTCTTAAATATTGTTGTGTCAGGAATATTGAATGTATAGATTAGATTTTCTTGTGGGATTTTTCTGCCAGGCATAAGTTTCATCTTCAGTGTGTTCAGCGACTCAAAGCAGTTGAGGCTAGCTGGCAGGGATAGCCCCAAAATCTATTTATACAGATGAACCTGTACATCCAGTGTTCTTTCTCTGACTGGGCTTATCATCAAATTATATCTGTCGTCTATTTATTTTTCTGGGATAACCTGCCTGTGGCTTTGTTCACGGTGTTGCCTCTACATGTGATAAGCAGGTATGCATAATAGATGGATGGACAGATGGAAGATCAAGGGGGTAAACACATGCAGTGATGGATTTATAACTAAACAAAGGCTTACACTGAAATCAGATTTAGTCTAAATAGAGACCAAGGCAGTTTTAGAAATGGGGGGGGGAATGAGAGTCTGATAATTAAATGAGATTTGGACCAATAGTTTGAATCAAAGCCCACACCAGCAGTGTCAATCCTGTTGATTTTCACTGTACTCAGCAAATCCAGCAAAGGCTTAACAACAGGTTTTAATTAGTGGATAATCAATAACAGGATGCAGAAGTAATTACATCATGTCGTCTTAAATAACAGCTGGACACACATCAGGGCAACAGTCACATTCCTGGACGTGTTGTAGTTTCTGTAAACTTCAAATTAAAAGAGGAATGATTTCTAAAATACTTTCTCTGTAGGTTTGATCAAACTGTTCAGGTTAGAAACTTGCTTGCAGTCTTCGGTCAGAGCTGTTGGGTGGAACATTTGTCTCTGTGACAGAAGCTGACTGAAGAGACGAATCATCCCTAACCTCTCACTGATGCAACTGATCAATAATAGAAAAACCCAGTGTCACCACTTGTTGAAATGATCCATTTCTCCATTAATGTGACAGCTAGCCTTGATCCTCAGATCAGAGGTTGTTTCCAGAGTCAAACAGATGTTTGCTTAGAGGTCTGTGGACCGTAGAACAACCCCGTACAGCCAACTGGGGTTGTGGAAACCTTCTGTGGGAATTTGCTTAAATATTTTCCCTCTTTACTGAAAGCTGAAGGCAGTTATATGGATAATCCATCTAAAAGTTGGGAGAATAAAACACAAAAACATATTGAACTACACAATAAACTAGAGATCTCAGTGTCTAGCAATTCATTCAGTTTGGATTTTTGGGTTTATGATTTGATTCACAAACAATTTTCCATTCAGAAGCCAATTTTCTATTCAAACAATCTAGAGATTGTCTAGAGATCAGGGAGAAACTGCTGCATAGCAAAGAACAAGAGGGGAATAAGGTGTTGATTGACAGCGCTAAGACCCTCCTCCTGGCTCTGATTGGTTGTTCCTAGTTAGCACTGGGATTTAGAGGAACTTGATTCTTTTCACAGATTATCTGTCTCTTATTATGCTGTCACATTGTTACATCCTGCAGCTTTAACCCTTGCATGTCGAAAGGAGGTTGAACTGACCCCACACACGTAAAACTTGTATCATTTTCCATAGTCCTCTATGTTTGTCTCAGTCCTCTCATGGACAAGGGCTAAGGCAACTTGGGCTTCCCTAAAGTGTTACTAATCACCACATCAATGTTTCTTTTACTGATAAACTTGCTTAAATATGTAATTTTGGCTTCTATTGTTATGTTCCTTTGTGATTTTTGCCTTTTTTTGTGAATTTGTTGAGCTCCGCATTATTTTACCTAAAGCCGTGTGAGTGCTGTCAGTTGTGGTTCAGAGGGGCGTTAAGTCACACTTTAACATCTTAGCACCTTCACACCTAAACGCTGCACTGATGCAGTAATTCAGTGCTGCAAACCAAGCCCAGAGTCCATATACTGTACAGGAATGTATTTCATAGTAGGCTGACATGTTCTGTGGGTTTTATGTAATGTGTTAATTTTCTGGGGAAACAGTTTTGTGTTTTAATAAGCTGCAAGTTGTCCTTCCCTCCTATTGAGAGACTTTAGGCACCAGTCAGAAATAAAACATTTAGTGTATGTTAAAAGTGTTTTAAAAGCGGTGCAACATAAAACTGAAAATTATAATAGCGGTTCAAGTGAACACTGGTTTATTGACTGATGCAGACTTCTTGTGTAAACGTTTGTGAAATAGTGTTTACTTGAACCACGATGACACTTCGGAGATTAGAGTTGTTTCAAGATAGCATAAGTGTGGTTTTTATCTCAGCCGCGCTATATCTGTTAGCTGGAAAACTAATCTGTTTCATCAATATGAGGATGCTCAAACAGCTATCTGCTGCTGGTAAGACATTTAAAGGTCACACACAGCCTCTGAGCAGAAACCGGCCTGAAAAAATTCCTGAATTGTCCCTTTAAACGGGTGGCATAAAGGAAGTCCTGCCTCACTTATCTCAATCAGCCGATCTGGATATCAGCAGGGTCTGTTTAAGGTTGAGAAATATTAGCTATCTCACGCAGATTGTAATGCAAATCTGCACAAGAGGATCGTCTGTGCACCTTTTACAATGTTCACATGGTTTAGGAGGATAAATATTTCAGTCTGCAGGTTGTAAAGCTTTATGATTTAGATCCAGAGTATACATTAATAAACCAAAGGCTCTCTGAGCAGAAACTGGGCCAGTAAACTGCTCTGCATTTGGAAATCGGATGAGACCAGCCTGAGAGACGAGCAACAAGATGGCTGTTTTACAGACAGGTTACAAGCAAACAGGCGTTATGGCAGCAGGTTATGACTGGGTTACAAAACAAGACCAAGAAAACGACATTCCCGAGGAGAGCAGGTGGTTTTACTGAGCGGGTTTTACACTGCAGTCGGTTCAGTTGGTTTACATGCAGAGATGGGTAGTAAGTAGTTACATTTACTCCGTTACATTTACTTGTATAACTTTTTTGAAAACAAATTTACTTTTAGTTAGTTTTACTACACTGTACGTTTTGGTTTTACTTTAGTAACATTAAATAATCACTACTCTTAATTGAGTTAAATTTCTGAATATCCTACTGTGAGTAACTTCACTGAATGAAGAAAAAACAAAAAACTCATGAGATACGGACACATACATACAGTTTGTTTAATATGATGTTATTTTCGACCTGATAAGCTTCTTGGCATTAGAAATACTTCACCCTTTTCTAACAGACGGTATTATCGACTGTAAGTATTAGTTTCATAGTTGTTTTTTCATGGTTTAGAAAAGTATTTAAATCCCCGAATCTGTATTTGTATAATATGTAGGGTTTTTTTCAATTTAATCTTTAAAATAACAGAATTTGGATATAACAGCCCATGTTACCCAGCAGGTTGTTGCTAGGTAACCGAAGTCCATTGGAACTTCAAACAGCTTCTTACCCAGCAGGTTGTTGCTAGGTAACCATTTAGTGAGAGAGTTGGTCGACTCCACCAACCTTGTTTAGCTGCAGTTGAAATTTTTCCCTCTGCCTACATCCCCCAGAATGCTGTGCGGTTCTAGATCGGAGTTCAGTGAAATTATTGAACATTTTACTGGAAGTATTTTGAATTGCAATATTTACTGTTATTGATTTATTGCAGGGTCCTGGCTGAGGGTGAGGTGAAAGATAAACTGAGCAAAGAGAATGGAAGGGGAAAGGAAACTTGGACCTAAAACATTGAGTCACATTAAACAAACATGAAATAAACGTTGTATTTATTTAAACTAAATATGCAGGAGACGGTGAAAAAGTTGAGGGACACACATGTCAAGCAGTCTCCTCTCAATCCCTGTCTGCAGCGATTTTAATGCATCTGATGCACGTTTAGAGCAAAACGGCAAGCGCCTGACTTCAAAGTGCAGACAAGTTAAACGTGACGCATCGAACGCATGGAATACGTTCGGTTTGAACCGTAAGTGCGGAGACTGGTGGAGACTTTAAGTGACTTGTTGGGGCTCAATGGAAATACACAGCTCACGTTTGAGATCTTTAATTTGCAAAGGATAATAAATACTTTGTATGATTTTCCTTCCTTGTCAATATATGTACTACTCTGCTTTGGTGCATCACACAAAGACCTCCAAGGACACGCTGAAGTTCTAAGGACACGCTGAAGTTGGTTCAGACGGGATGAGGCTTCCTGAACTGAACCTGGAAGATGACGTTGTCTCCATCGATGATGTAGCGTCACAACCTGTTATGAGTGGCAGGATGCATTTCTCAGGTTTAGTGTCACCCTCAGGCTGCAGACTGCTGAGTCAGTCGCCAGTGACAAGGTCTTCTCGCCCTGCTTTCACCCTGACGGCTGAATTATTTATTAAAGCAGAGGAAAGCACAGGGGACCCTGCTAATTTCTCAATGGGATTGTTGGCCGTCCTCGCAGTTCGCCGCACAACGAAAAGACAAAACCCACAAGACCGGTTTGAAATAATCTGTGAGCATGTTACCCAATATATTTATGAAATGGATCTCAGCCACCATCCACGCAAATAAAAGTGCTCTCAGTGACTCATTGACTTGTGGCAGAGCAGATGGATCTTGTCTTTTTGAACAGATATAGGCGCTAGCTGGTTTCAAGGACACTGAATGGCGATGTGTGGGAGTCTGAATCAGACCCTTGCAGATTTATTGAGTGCACTCAGGCCGTCGGATTCATCCCGCAGTCGCAGCTCGAGCTGTTTTAAAGGTTGGGGACTTTGCCAGTTGTCATCATCGGAGAGAGTGCGTCTGTGTTGGTGTCCTTTCATAAATGGCGGCGATCCAGCGAGCCATGCAGAGGTTAACTTAGCATATGACATTCTCTCCAGCACAGGATCCCCACAAAGAAGTAAATCATGTTAAAGTGGGAGCTTACAGAGAGAGGAGACACCTGTTTCTGATGTTCATCTGCTTAAAGAGGAGCCGTTTATACATAAAGGAGCAATCTGTATCATTAAAGCTTTAAAACGCCACGCAGCCAAACTAATAACAAGTCCTTTGATACCAATTATGCAGAAATACAAGCTCTAAATGTCAAAGTGGTTTAACACGCTACAAATTTAAACAACTCAGAGCAAAGCAGCTGTGCAACACATGCCTGCTTTGGGTTATCGATGAATTATTTAGCAGTTTCTTATCTATTATGTACATCAAATATAAGATTCAATACGTAACGCCCCTGCAGCGGGTTATGTATTGCACATCAATCAGCCAGGTTCAATAATCACAAGGTCAGTGGTATCAAAAATCACGTTCCTAGGGGCTTTTTGCAGACAGATATTCCTTACTGTAATGCAAAGCCTGGTTACATTATGACCCATAAAAGTCAGCCGGTTACAGGAAAAGTTTCCGCCCTTCACATAAAGACCTGACATAAAAAATATGGCTGGACATAAAGTATACTTTGAACATGACTTTTTGTTTCACTTCGGTGATTGTTATTAAACGTTAATGTGCTTGGCTTTTTCTTTATTTGTTTGCAAGTTTATTTTGGTAAAATTTATTGTACGTCCCAGCGAATTCTCTTAAATGTGTCAAATATAACAGGTCAGAAAACAGCAACATTTTACGATGAGCATAAAAATTAAAAGGTTGTGATTGATTGTATCATTTCATGTATTGCTTCAACAATAAATGGACAGATAAATGATAAAAGGAAAGAACAAGAATGATTTTAAATCCTCAGTTCCAACACAGTTAGTGATGCTGTCTCATTATTTTAACTTAATAATGAGCAAAAATCTCCAGAAATTATCTTTAAGCAATCTAAGATATGCCTTTGACTCCAGGGGAAGTAGCGTAGTTTTTTCTTTGAACAACCTGAGTCATTATGAAAAAACAGTAAATGGTGAATCATTTTTAATACATTTTTCAGGTCTTGTTGACAATTAAAAGCACTTTCTAGTGAATCGTCATGCATGCAGTTCTTAAAAAAGCTCTACATACAACCACAGTCACAAATAGACATTTCAGAACCAGACTCGGATGAATTACGGAGCTCACTTGAGAATCCACTGACGTTAAAGCGTGACGCTGGCAGGAAATTAAACTCTATGGTTCTTTTCCAGTTAAACCATCAGATCCATTAAAGGTTTTAACATTCACTCTGAAATTTACAGAAGAAAACAAAACGTTACATGTTAGTGTTGTGTTTTCTCCACCTACATCAATACAGACTTTACTTAGATCACTTCATGGATGAGCAGATTTTTTTATTTAAGTTTTATTTAACCTTTATTTTACCAATATAAAAAATGAGATTGAGATTCAAATTGAAAAATACTTCACTGAAACCAAATGGAAATAAAATAAAATCAAACCTTGTTGAAGGGAGCCTTGGCCAAAAGACGGCAACAAATACAACACGGAAAAATAAACGGATAGAAGAAAATGTCAAGCTGTTTATGTCCAGGTATTTTTCCATACAGCTGACACTTTGTGTTTGTTTACATGTGTTTTTCCTGAATATTAATGAGTCGTATGTCACTTAGGTTAGACTGCACAGATCTGAGTGCTTTAATTTTATGACTAATTCTACATCCAACATATTTCTCAGTTTGTTGCTTCCTTTTGCTTTGAGTAAAACAATAAAGGTGTCAACTGGGTCTGCAACCAATAATTATTAGTTATTTAATTATTTTGATGATTAATGAGATAAAAACGAGATTGGTGCATATTATGTTTTTTATGCAATATTTGAAATATATTCAAAGATTCAAAATGAACAAATAATCTAATTCCTTTTTCAAATAAACATTTTATTACCTAAAATGTAATAACATAGCAGCATCTGCAGCTAAAATGTACTTCTAACATCAACATGTGAAAAGCTCAATACTTTCTTCTTAACATCAATCACCATAAATTGTCGGGTTAATATGTTCATTACTTTTCAAATAAGTAACTAATAATTGCTTAAAAATGTGTTTAATAGATTTTTTTCCCCACAGAATTTGAACCAGATGAGGGTAAAATTACGCTACGAGAGGATATTTAGGTACAATATATTAATAGTTTTTTTTATTTTAAATGGAAAATGTTTTGTCCAGTATTGAATGTGTTATTCTTTCAGCAATTGACTTTTTTTGAAGCTGTACATTCCAGTAACAATCAATTACTAAATTAGCTGATGATTATTTCAACAATCGATTCATCTGGATTAATCCGACTAAATGTTTCAGCCCTAGACTGAACAGATCTGAGTGTTTTCCAGCTCGTCGTGCTGGGTTTTTAATTTTTCTAGCAAATTCCTCATCATTTGTTGCCTCGTTTTGCTTTAAATACAATCTTCATGACCAAGAGGTGTCAACAGGAATAAAATCGACATGTTATCTGCAGTCCTCCACTCAGGACACACCCAGATGGATGCCGCCTTGCAGCCACACACATTCACCTGCAGCCGCGCTTCGTCACAGCAACAGATGGACGGCCTTGAGGCAGAGCCAGGGAGACTTGCATTAGGGCAGAGCTGCCGGTTGATTTCTAAGATCAGGTGCGCGTCTACACAAAGGCACCTTCTGCTCTTTTCAAGTATGGTGGTTTGCTACCCTCAGGACAAATGGGGACGCAAAACAACAGTGGCATCTGTGGCAGGTAATGATCCCCTCACCAAAAATCTGGATAATGACATACCTCGACCATTTGTTGCAGTTAAAATCACTGTTGCTCACTCGACGCTCCACGTGTGTCCTGCAGCAACATGTGCCGGAGCTGCGTGAGCGAGCGGCCCGGCCGAGCCGCAGCCATACATCAGCAGTCAGCCGGTGTTGGAGTCGGGCCAGCGAGAGCAGAGCCAGATGAAATGGCTTCTGCTTTTATCTTTCGCGTCCATAAATTTTGGGCTGCACACGTTGCATGAGGTCAAAGGCTGATCCGAGCACAGCGCAGCCAATAAATAACGTTGCTCTTTTTGCAGGAGCTTTTGGTTTGATTCTCAATGCTGAGGTTCTTGAGACGTTGAATTTCACTGCCGTTTGCTTTTAAAATGGTCAAAAATAATCGTGTTCACGAGGCTTCCAGCGTAGCATCTGTTTTCATTGTCATCTTGACGTTTGAATTACTCATGGTGAGTCCAAACACTTTCTTTGTGTTCTGCGGTGTCTCCCATCCAAATGGTGACATTGGGTACTACAGCAAAAGTATGTTGCTTTTGTAAATCAGGCTTTCCTAATGCATGCTGGTAGGCCTGGGAGACATGGCTTAGAAATAAAATGTTAGATTTTTTCATATCAAATCCCATTCCAAACAATAATTTTTTTTCTCGCCTTCTTTTCTTAAGGAAGAAATTAAGAATGACAGAATATATTTTTAAAAAGTGGCTTTTATTTCAATCATCCCTTCTGTAAGTTGTACGACTATTAGGCTATGAGAATGTTTGTTTAATTACAAGAATAAAGTCATAATAGGGGCTGCACAGTGGTGCAGTTGGTAGAGCTGCTGCTTTGCAGCAAGAAGGTTCTGGGTTCAATTCCCGGCCCGTCTTTCTGCATGGAGTCTCCATGTTCTCCCTGTGCATAGTGGGTTTTCTCTGGATACTCCGGTTTTCTGTCACAGTCCAAAAACATGACTGTCAGGTTAATTGGTCTGTCTAAATTGTCCCTAGGTGTGAATATCTGTGTGCCTGGTTGTGTGTCTCTGTGTTGTCCTGCGACAGACTGGCGACCTGCCCAGGTGACCCCAGACCCCATTAAGGGACAAGGGTGTAAAGAAAATTGATGGATGGATGGAAGTCATAATATCAGCATAATATCAAGAACAGCTTGATAAGTGGAGCCCAACTGGCGGCCTCCGATTGGTGACTTCCTTTAAGGACAATTATTGAACTTTGGATTTTATGAAGAAGAAAAGGACTGTTTTATTGTCACATTGTAATAAAATATTCTAAACTTGATCATTCCGTTGTTTGGGTTTTTGAGTTGTTTGCTCCCCCTTGTGTCGAGAACTAAGCGTGGGGCCATATTGGTCACATTTATAAAACTTGTTGGGTTGTTAACCCAATAAAAACAAAACAGTTCTCGTTCTCAGTTCTGTTTTGCATGAAAAGCAATGTTTAATTGTGAGTTTCCCACAGTCAATGCAGCAAAATTACTCTAATGTAATAAACTCTGTGCTGCGGTTATATGCCTAAGTAATTTAATCATAGTAGACTGCTGTTCTCTGATTGGTTGAGCCCTTGTATCAAATCATTTTAGATTAAAACTTTAGCTCAAACATAATCTTTTTACCTTGACTTTGGTTGTTTTCTTGGATATAAAGAGTTTGTTTTTAAACGGATTAGATAAAAACCAGGATTCCAGCAGAGCTATTGCAAAACAAAACAACTTAAAAAGATGCCAATAACCTTCATAATGGAGATTATAGCTAAAGACGACTAGATGTTTTTACAAAAACTCATCAGTTTACATAAAAGGAATCAATAAAAACTAATTAACTATTGGCTCTTTTAAAGTGTCATCCCATTTATAAGGAATGTTTCGACAACTTCAATTAGTTATTCTAATTAAAGGTTGCCTAGTCTGGGGCTAAAGGTAACCCTTGGAAAGCTGCAGATGGCCAGACGTATGAATGAATAATGAATGAAATTCAGTTTAGTCAGATATTGGTTGATTTAATGTGGACTCCCGTTTGATTGATGCGTAAAGCCGCATGAATTGGATCTCTGATGCTAACTCAGTTTTCAGGAAGTGAGATTTTCACTCTATTTTTGTCAGACAAATCATGAAACCTGTTTCTGCTGGAGTGTTTGTAGCAGCGGTGTCGGTCTGGAACTGGATGATGGTTCGATCGTAATCACATTGCTGCTAACGGAGAACACATGGGGCAGACATCGCTACACACACACACACACACACAGTGAACGACCTGTTCGGTAAAGGCTCGGCTGACGCGCTGAAACACAATCTCCACCTGTCTGTGAGTGATCCGATGTCATGTTTCCCCACCGCTGGGGCCCGGACCATCTCCCCTCTATCTCTGGATTCAAACATCGACCATTAGCGTCTCCCCTTGATCCTCTCTCCTCTACTTTTGCTTTAGTAAACGCGATAATAGCAGCACTGTGTTCGTGTGGGTTCTGTGTTAACACTGCGGCTGTCAAAGGCCATCATGCCCCTTCAAAGGATGATGGCTCTCTAAAGTGGGCTCTCTCAGTGGCAGCCATTTTCCACTTGACTGGCCCCACACACCAAGGGGGACTGGTAGCCCCTAGCAGCTGGGCGGCTCTGGCCGCTGGGTGGGGGGAAGGAGATGAATGGCTTGATAAAAGGGGAGGGAGCTAATGGCGAGATAAGACGGCCATCTACACACATCACAGTGTTTGTTTTTATATGTTTGGTTCAAAGATGTTCGCCACAAAAACACTGATGCTCTCCAGGTGTGGCGGCTTGTTTATCCAGCAATGAATCGCGTCTACTGTTTATCAAATTATTAAATGCAGATTCAGAGAAACACAGGAGTCGACAAGGAGTCTGGGTTTTAACCCTGTCAGGTTTTAATCGTCATCAGATTCTTTTCCATCCATCCATGTGTTCATCCATCCGTCTGTTCATCCATCTATCCGTCCATTTGTCTGTTCATCCATCCATCCATCTCTGAACCATCCATCCACCAATGAATCCATCCGTACATCCATCCGTTTGTCCGCTCAATCACCCGTCCTTTTGTCTGTCCATCCATTCATCCATCCATCCATCCATTCCAGACGGACGATCAGAAATATCTCCCATAAATGTATTTATTTGCCAGCAGAGTGATGGGAGTCTGTCTGTGGAACATTCTGGGATTTTGACATGAAAGACGTGTTGCAGCCCTGAACAAAGCATCGATCCGAGCGCCAGCTGAAATTTTATCTCTTGTAGAATTCTTGCAAATCTTTTGAGCCCCTCGATCATCAGCAGAGAGCCAGAGTCTCCCCAGCAGCTGGAAACCAAAGCCCACTGAGCTGCGAATATGTTTGCTTGGCCATCTGGGCTTTGTGTCAACACCCAGGGTCCACTGAGGTCTCTGTCGAGACGGAGGGAGCAGGAAGTGTTTTCATAAATCACTTCCTGACACCAAATCAAGGTGATGTGGTTGGCAGCCAGCTGCATGTGGATTGTGCTTGCTCTGGCAAAACACAGAGATCTCTGCTGGGACTTAAGAAGCTCTGTTGCTATTTATGGCTGAAAAATAAAGATGATATTTTTCCTGAACTTTGATAATTGAAATATATTCACAGAATGTGTTAACTCTGTAAACTGCTTATTTAAAGGGGACCTATTACTCAAAGTTCACATTTTACACACTTTTGGATTTCCATTTGCGTTTCTACTGTGTTTAAAAACAGCTCAATTGCTTAAACAGAAAACACCCATCCTTTTTTGTCAGTAAGTTAACGTTTTGGTGTCTAGAAAATGATCCGTTTCAAAAACCTCCTGATTGTTAAGTCGCATTGTGTCGTTACCTAGCAACCCCAGCTGAGCTCCACCCGTCTCCTAGCAACCCAAGCAGAACTGAATCAGTATTGGTCATCTGGTTTTACTGCTATGTGTGCTTTACAATAGCTGCTGGCAAAGACAAGTGTTTTTTTGTTGGCTTACCACTCACAAACCACTTCCTTCATTCTTGTTGCTTGTGCAGGAGGCTCTACTTCTGCTTTTCAAACATGTACATTGTAGGCCACGACTTGTAATAATTAAGTCGTGCCCACAAGATATGACGTTACTTATTTATATTTTTCTTCCATGTAACCAGACATGCTCCGTGGAATTGCAGCCATTTTCACATGAGAGTGTAAACGTAGAGTTTGGGGGCGTGACCAGCAGCATTTTATTTGGATTTAAAGTGACAAGACGCCTTAAAACAGCTCATTCTGAAAGGAGCTCAAAATAAGCAGAATTTCCTCTGTGTGGAGGCACTGCTCTGAGCAGATATCTAAGAATGAGCAAAATATGTAAACCAAGCCGAACCCGTTCAAGGAAGCATAATAAGTCACCTCTAAAATGTTCATGCAGCAATCTTGATTTTGCTCCCCACCCTGATGGACTCGCTCTGTACTACCCAGTGTTGAGGTAATAATTAGCTCAGTGCAGCGGGGTAACAAGTTTGCACCCCCGTCCTGCTGCGCAGCTCTGTAATTGGTCCCCTCATGTGGCACAGTCGGGCCCCAGAACAAAGGGTTCCCAGAGGGAGAATCTACGCTGACCCATGCTGAACCCACCACAACAATGACAGGCAGGAAGCATTTACATATGCTGACAGACTTGTCTCTTCCTAGGGTGGAGTGCTAGGCACTTCATTAAAGCAACATCAATACCTGCTGATAGAAAACGAGGCGAGGGCCCGTGCGCATCACTGTCTGCTCCCAGACGCCGTAGTGAAATGACATGGGGCTGTCACATCTAATTTCAAATAAATGGACGACGTTTATTAAAGCGAGTGTGTGTGGAAATTGATGGGAGAGAGGCGTTGAGATGCTGTCTGAGCCGAGCCTGTCTGCATGCATCAGCAATTGGTTTACCCACAAGCTGTTCACCTGCCCATCAGCAGCCAGAATCTGCCGGCCTGCGGCACAAACAAACACATTTCCTTACTTCCTTAGCGCTTCAGATGGGAGCCACAAGACATCCATTACAAGGAAACATGGAACTGTGACATTATTGGTGAATTTTGCAATGGGGATATTTTTTTCCTCACTTTTCCTACTTTCCTTATCATCACATTGTACCCATTATTCTCCTTGAGTTTTAGCATTTTGGTTTCTGAAGGTGCTGTCACAGCAGCTGGTTCGTTTGGGGATATCTGAATGTATAATCAAACTGTAATGCAAAGCTTAGAAAAAAACCAAACTCTGCTTAAAAACTGTTTTTTTCAGTTCATATTTGCGTATGTGAACACCAAGCAGACCAAAGACCGCTCCAAAAGCAGAAAGTGGACTATAGAGCAAGGCATTCTGGGTAAATATGACTTAAACAAACTTGTTAGATCTTTTTTGACTAAAGACCTAACACTACTCCATTTTTGTTTACATTTTGTGAAGAAGGACTTTGCGGTCTTGTCTTCTTCTATGTTTTCACAGCGTATACTCCGGTGGACTCGGTTCGATTGAGGACCAAAATTGCAACATTTGTTGCATTTTCAGTTGGTGCTGTTTGCTTTCACAGTGCAGCATCAAACTGTCCAAACTAATTCAAAAACCTTTTTCCCCTCCTCTGTGTGGAGGCTCTGCTCTGTGACTCACTGAAGGAAACGACACAAAAACCTCTGAAGAAGACGTGAGCACAACGTCCTTCTTCACAAAATGTAAACAAAAATGGAACAGCGTCAGATTTTAGCGGTTGTAGGATTTCTTTTCTGTCATTTGCAAAAAAAATCGAGCCATTTCTCCTCCTATAACTAGACTATACCTATAGAAATATATATAAATTTTGAATTTAAGATGACATAACCCGGTTTGTAAAATAGATTCTATCCAGAAGTTCTCAAGTGACTTACTAAAGAATGCTTTGCTATTCATTTTAGGAAATAAAATATTTATGTCAGTGTAATATAAAATATGTTCAATATTATATATTTAAGATGTAAATGGTTAAACAAAACGTTTTCATCCAAGATCTTTTATCCGGTTAATAAAATACTCATTAGCTGCAGTTAGTCTTTTGCAGCTACAGTATTGCAGACATTGAAATCCTTGCCCTGATTATGATTGGAAACACTGTGCAGCTCTACCTGAGAGTCACAGCAAATATCCGCCCTCTCTTTGCAGCTGTGCTTCAAAGCAGAACCCTGCAGTCGTGCAAAGTCACGCACTGGTGACACATCTGTCGATTCAGCAGCCATGCTGCAGGAGTGCAGGTGGGTTCCTCCATCCATTGCATCACGCGGCTGCAAATTTGTTCCCTTACCCAGTTGAAGGAAGGAAGGGTAAATCCTGCTTCCATTCGACATGCTGCTCATTTAGCTGAGAGGCTCTCTGGCTGGCGGGCGGGAGGGACGGACGGAAGAGGGGGGTTGAGGGGGGAGCTGTGTTTGTGTCGAGGGCTGGGGGGGGGGGACTCTTTGGGAGGTGTCGACCTGAGCAGATGGACTTCTCAGTGGCGTAGTAAGTGGAGTTTTCACATGGCAGAGGAGACTGCAGGATCTCACAGGACCGGGACGCAGCGTCCAGGTGGCCGCGGCCCCTCCTGACCAGCTGGAGCAGCGATGGGACCATCTGACACTCCAAGGGAAATGATACACTTTTCTTTTGCGGCTTTGTTATTTCCCCACACACAAAAGCCCAGAGCCAATCAAGGAGTTTAGCTAATCAAGCGTAAAGAAAATCCTTTTGATTGCATGCAAGCATCCAAGGTCATGTTCACTGAAGAGCAGCAGGTCTGACAAACACTGAACCTGATCTTTCTCTGCTCTCATTTTTAGACCCAAATTAGAAATATGGTTGAGTTGAATTAGAGCAAACTAATATTGTCGTCATCTCTAGATTTCGTAATACTGTGTAGCTGTAACAATAAGAATAATTCTCCAATGCAGAATTTGTCAGTTCAGGTTAATTATCAGCAAGACGGCAGATTAATGTTGCTGTTCAACTCATCAGTAGAATATTCCTGTGTTTAGAAGAAACTCAAATGTCGGTTTCTTTTCTAATGTCGTGCAGCCCTGCCTTGTTGCCGTGGTTACATGTTGAAACAACTGTTGGAAAGTAAAGAAGTTAAAGCAACAATCATTCCAGCTGCACATCATTACAAACCAGAGGGGATAATTGTCCAAATAAGCACCAATTCAACCCAAAAAAATTATGAACAGAAATCTACAGAGAGAGAAAAATGAGGACTAGCGTGACGGAGCGACTCTGACCTGCTGCCACCATCACCAACGCAGTTCTGGAAAATGAAATAAACTAATGTTTGTGGTTGCATTGCGACAAAATGTGACATAAACAGAGTAGCTGATTGTCTCTTCTTTCCGCCTTTGCTTCAACCTTTTGCTAACACACACAATTTTTTTAAGGGGATCTGTTATGCAAAATCCATGCACATTTTCATTTGTCCATTTTCTTCTCCAAACTGCCCAACTTCTTTAAAAAAAAACACCCAGGTAATAAGTGAATGATTTTTGATGTCTGGAAAATTAGTAGTTTCCAAAACATCCCGATTGTTAACATTTGATAGGCATTGCGCCATTACCTGGCAACCCCAGCTGAGCCCAGGCCTGTTACCCAGCAAATGAAGTTCCAGCATGTTTGGTCAGCTGGTTTTGCCACTGTATGCGCTGCTGGAAAAGACGAGTGTTTTATTGTTGATTTATCATCCAGAAACCACTGGCTGCTTTCCCGCTGGCCGCGCAGGAGGCTCTATGTCTGCTTTTCAACAGTTGTATGTTTGCACATCTGTTTGCAGCCATTTTCACGTTTGAGTGTAAACGTCGAGTTGGGTGGCTTGACAAGAGACCCTAAAATAGCTCATTCTGAAATCTTATGATCTAAGAATGAAGAATTTTGTGCAGTAAAAAGTAATGAGCATGTTTTGTGCATGTTTTGTACATGTCTACATGTAGACAGACATGTAGACATGTCTGTCTACATGTTGCCCATGTAGACAGACTGGGTCGCCTTTAAGATTTTGTACAACCCCATTCTGCAAACTTGCATCTGCAGCCGTGTGCAGTGATTTCTGCTCGGTTTGTACACGCTGCAATGTGGATTCAGCAAATCCAAGTGAGAAAGTCCCATCTGTGCTTCTCCTCCACTGATCCCGAGCCCCGCAGGCTGCGTAGGGCTAATTGTGGCCTTCCTTATCTTTTTGTTTTTACTCCGTGTCGGGGTCAAAAAAGCTCCCAAGTGACCAGCGGCAGGAGCAACAGCCATCGGCCCCCGCTGAGCGTCAGTAATTAGACTCCTCCCCCCGACCCACAGGCCCCGGCCGGGAAACCTCTCGCTCTCCGTCTGAAGGGTCAGGATGGACAACAGCTGCTCGGGGGAAACCGCCCTCTGGGCCTCGTGGTTCTCCTCGAAACGCTGGCGGAGAAACGTCTTTCAGATGTTTCATGGAATGGGTCGTCCAATTCCTGATTAGGGGGTATTTTACTCTTCTGGGTCGGTTTGTCATGTTGTTTAACGTTGAAATAAGGTGTTGGTTTTAAGTAGTAAAGTGGGAAGAAAAAATGTTTAGCCCAACTTGCAATATGCAAAATCATTTATGAAATATATAATAGTGGATTTATCACAGAAGTTGAATTTTTTTTTAAATATTGCTGCAACAGTGTGTAAGCAACATGTTGCAGAAATCTGTTGGAGCCTATTTCTTCTTTTTCTTCTTCTTCTTCATAGATTAAATCAGGGATGTCCAAAGTGTGGCGCTGGGGCCACTTATGCCCCTTGACTGAAATTCAAGAATGGGACAAATTTATCCTTCCACAACAAAAGCAGTTGATAGAGATGGTGATTATTTTATTTTTTATTATAGACAAAAAAAGTTATGCACAACATAAAATATTCATCTTTTAAAAAGCAGGCTTTTTCCATTTTCTTTAATTTCAACGTAAATCTAAATTTCACCATATTTATTCAGTGACTTTTACTCTAAAGCAAACTTCAATTTATTTAATTAGTTCATTAAATTTGACCAAATACCAAAGGTATTTTCAGAGAAAGAGTGTCTACTGTCCCTTTCTTGTGCTGAGAATAGATCAGTTTCTGTAAATTTTGTTCCAATTTAGAAACAAATCATCTGCAGACTTTGTGTCTGTTTTAATGAGGCAAAAATGCAGAAGTGATTTTCAAGTTTTGCTTTGCTACATAAAAAATTAAGCAACTTATTTTTTGAAAATATTGCAAATAAAAAAAACTGACTGAAAACTAGTTTTTGACCCATTAGTACTTTTGACTTAATGATTTTGTGACTAAACTTTTATCACCCTAGATTAGATTAAAACAACTGCAGCTAAATAAATCTAGAGATGCATTGAATATAATTTGGTTCCAGTTTTCAATCCCATATAACATTGTATATTTTCAGCCTGATTATTTATTATTAGAGGCAGAGGTCTGTGAGAGAGAGGCGTTGCTGAAAATCAAGTTTTATTTTTATTTTATAACCACAAAATTACTGCAGAGATGTTTTAGATTATAAAGTCGTATATTTTATTTCAGTGCAGTTAGCATCACTATACAGACGAATGTACAGTACACATGTTTACATGCAGATTTTTAAAAGCATTTCTAAAATATTTGAAAAACAAATTACAACAATATTAATTTTCACTTTAGAGTTGATAAAATCTTTGAATTTGAATTTAATTGAATATTTAGTGTTTATAATTAACTGGGTTTCTGCACAGTCTAAACAAAACCTTTAAAAGAATTTCATTTAATAATCTCAATGCTGTGCCTTTGAAATCTCTTTGAAATAAGGTCAGATGATCTGTAATTGTTCCTAAATTATATGAAAATATATCAGAAATGTGTCTGTTTATTTACCCATTGTTCTCATTTAGCTTTTTTTTACACTGTATTAAGCTACTGCATTTATTCTTCAGTAAAATCATTCCCAGAGCTGAAAAACATTTTTAAATTAACAAAGCTGCATTTTATAGAGCCATTAAATAAAATTAAACATATTTTTAATCTTTATTGCAGCTCATAACTTTTAATCAAGATTAAAACGTCCTAAATTGAACATATTCAACTTTGAAGAAACTTTTATAATCTGGCTACAACACACTGAATGAAGGTGGCGATTGAGATTAAAGCAAAATTAGGAGGAAAAAAAATCAAGATTTCACCTGAAATGATGATTTAGATGTAAAGAAGAATAGTTGAAGTTATTATGGTGCAAAGTGCTTTAAATTGTTGAGGTTACAGGTGGAATCAATGTGTTTCACTGATGAGAGCGTTTGTGTTTTAAAAGTGTGTTTCTGACATCTGCTGGTCAGAAAGTACAATGCAGGATTCTTCCGTTAAAATTCACTTTAAAGGTTACAGATTTTCTCTGCATAACAGTAAACATTTATACAAGCAGAGTGAAAATGATCAGCATCAGACATGATTTTAGTCCTGTGAACTGATGGCAGACAGTTTTAGATTATCACCTACGGAAGGCTGTGTTTATAAAAGGAATAACATTAATAATAATAAAATAATCTCAAATTATTGCACAAGACGTCATGGAGCTTTTAAAGACAGAGTAATAGAGCCAAGTTTAGGAACAAATAATTTTTCAAATAAAATGAGAATAAAGTAGATAAAATACAAGAATAAAGTGACATCATTATCAGAATAAATTTGACACATAAAAGTTGCCTTTTTACTGTGGGGTGAAATTATACTTTGATACTTATACTTACTTTTATACTTTCCTTTTCCAAAAAGGAATATACTTAATCTGTTAAGACATCAGAATGAGATTATTATCATAACCTGATGCTGATATATTTAATACAAATAATTTAATAGTTATTTTTGATAACTGTCAAATTTTTCAGGTTTGATTTACTGTGCCATTCCCCACTTGAAAGGGATTGTTTCTACTATAGTTTCTACTATGAGATTATTGCTGGATTTCACTCAAAAAACCTTTAATTTAGTTGATCCATCTTTATTTTTGAATGATGGTCCATATGGCACAACAGCACTCAAGTGAAAAACCTCAAAAGAAACAGAAACACATCTATTACATTATGAAATTAACAAGACAAATGCATTGTAAATAATCAGATTTCACCCCTTTAAACCAGTTATTCCAAAATATAATAAATAGCAAATAGTCTATAATAAAATTTAGCAGCAATAAATAATAATTATTTAAAATGTTGATAAAATACCCAAGCTCTCCCCAAGCTTTCATTTAGTTTTGGGAATGCCCTAGTTACACAATGTCTCAACCACTAAGGGGTAGGGAAAAACGGTTGAGACTGGTTTTCAACAATTTTGGTACGTTAAGAATGGTTATCAACAGGTCTGGTATGTTGAGACTAGTCATCAGCAATTCTGGTATCTTGGGCAGTTTCATATACAACACTCTACTCATGTAGCCTTCTAGTTACTAGAACATCTATCTAATAAAATGAGATAACATGTATGTACATTTTCCAACATCTTTTTTTTATTCTTTTCTGCTTTAACCAATAAACACCGACTGTACTTCTTTTTTTTTTTACTTTCTAGCTTGACTTTAATAAGATTCAAACTATTTAATACAACAATCAATCAGAGTTCATTTGCTGCTCCAATGAAATTCAACAATGAGCAGCAGCATTGTGAGGCTTACCGGCTCTTTCAGTGTGTAGAAACTTTTACACAGTTCTGTTACCGGCACTGTTTGCTTCCCATGCTTTCAAACAGGAATAACAGGTCAGTCTCACCAAAAGTACCTGAACTCTGATTGATAGAAGATGGAGTCCATCTGGTTCTCCTCACTAACAAGCAGAGGGGAGTCGTTCCCCAGCAGTTCACCAGAACCGGAACTTTACGATTTCATTCTCAAACTATTATAACATTACAACTTTATCTACGTATTATTATGACTTTATTCGTGATTCTGTGACTTTATTCTCATATTACTGCTACAACCTTATTCTGCTAATATTATGACTTTATTTGCTTATTCTTTTTTACTTTATTCTGACACAACTGCATTCTAACATTCTTGTAACTTTGTGCCATTTTTTTGTAAATGTATTTTTTTATTCTGTAAAAAATGCACAGTTTTTACTTTTATTGAATTTATTTCAATTGGTGTGCATAAAAGTGACATGACACTGTCATAAATATGAAATAACCCCTGTTATGAACATGAAGGAGTCTTCCTGAATATTTATGACTGTTGTCATGAAGTGTAAATTAATGAAATAATGACACTTTTAATGCAAAGTTCGGACTTTTAATGCAAGTTCCAATGAAACTCTTCATTATAAGTGTCATTATTTACTGACTGAATGAAGACTGCCTCACTGTCATGTCAGTCTTTTGCAAACCCCTTCAAATAAAGTGTTACTTTTTATTTTTATTAGTTAGTGGCCCTAACACTCTGTCGTACATTTTGGTATTTCGCTGCTGTAAAGTAATTATATACACAAACGTCTTGAAGTGCAGATCTGTTTTGAGAGTCTTGCGACGTTCAGGCCGACTGTCATAATGGACACTCGGTGTTGCAGAAGTCTCCCGACTTGAAGAGCCGGTAAACGTTAACCAGCGGGAACATGGTGACGGAGCCGACCAGCGAGCCCATCTGTGCTGCAGCTCCACACCACACGAGGGCGCTGTGGCTGCGGTCTCTCAGGATGACTCCCACCATCACCTTGACGTAGGACAGCGTCCCGGTGAACAAGAGCCAAGAGAGGACCTAGTGGGGACAAAACACCTGCTTATCTCTGCGGTTAAACGGGAACATGGTGACACAGTTAAAGCTCGTTTTGTCATCAGCCGTGATGAAGGAGCTGAACTTTATCACCTTTCTGATAAAAACACTGATATATAATGAATCAGGGATTTAACTCACAATGATGGCCTCTCCCAGAGCAGAACCACGCAGCAAAGGACAGGGACTGAGAGCCGCCATGGCCATGTTGTAGCCCCCGAAGCCTGTACCCAGCAAGGTCAGGAATCTAAGGAACATCAGAGACCTGAAGACAAACAAACCAGTCAGCTGCAGTGATACAAATGAAAGACTAAAGCAGGTTATCTTTTCAGGGTTCACTTTGATTTTATGGAAACAATAATAGACAAATTTATTCATTGATTAATCATTAACTAAAATAGAGTATCTTCAGTCAGAGGCTTCTTCAGATTTACTGTAATACAGACTGCTACCAGAGATCTTTCCTGTCTTCCAACCGGTTCAAATTCAGCAAAGAAATTTACTTTTGGCCTTCTAATTATTAATACATTAATTTAGAAAAGAGTTATCAGGTTATTCTTGATGTTAAGCCAAGCAGAAAGACTCCACTTTTTAGATTTTGATGTTAAAAGTATTTCTTCTCTGAAGTGCTATATTATGTAAATGTCCATTTTCTTATTTGTAAAAGGAATTTGATTGCGGTTTGCATCTTTTAATGTATTTCTAATATTGGATGGAAAGGTCTTAAATGCTTAAATAAAAAATTTTAAAATATGCAAATCTTCTCAACTGATAAATTGATAAATTGTAAGAATAATTGTTAGATTACTTGATAACAAAATGAATTGTTACCTGTAGCCCTAATGTGAAGTTACAATGCCTTGAGTATATTGTTAGCACAGTTTGTAGCATTGTTGCTTTACAGAAAGAAAGTATTATTATTAATTATTATTATACACAGTCTTACATTTTGGAGACACCTTGCCAAAGACCTGGTTTGATTCTGGAGGGAAAATAAATGTTTTGGAAGCTAAAAATTAGGTTGATGGCAAAGTGTAGACAAATAGTCAGTATACCAGAAGAGGCATGCTGAAAGCTTATGATAATGTTTTGAATGAAAATCATTTTAAATCTGCCAGGGAGTATAAATATTTTTAGTCAGTACACTAAAACACATTTTTGTTGCGATAGTCAAACTTGGTGAGAAATGTATCTTTTTCTGGTGACCTTTCAAACTAAATGACTTGTGATAAAGAAAGAATTTTGTAGAGTTTTTTTATAAATCTGAGAAAAAAACCAAAACTGTCCCCAGATAGCGATGTGATGTGATGTAGAGGCAGCTGTCTGAAGCAAACCCTCTCCACAGAGACGCAACCCACAACCCGCAGAGCCTGGGGAATTTATGACTAATGTCCTGATGATGCACTGCGCTGTCAACACAGTCATGGGAAAAAATTAAACACACTCCGTGATTCACTGGCTTGTGGCACCACCATAAGCTGCAGTAAGTGGAAAATTTGGTCCTGCTTGTTTCAGGTAAAATCTGCAGACATTTTTTATGCAAAACTCTGTTAAAACGTAACTAAACCAGAAAAATAACCATTTTTGCAGATATAGTGTAGAAATTGGACCTTAATGGTGTGTTTCTGTGCAAATTACTTTTCTGTAGACTTGCTTAATTCTTGCTTAGTGCTGCCCTACTTGGGTTGAACCATAGGCGTCACACCCAAGGGGGAATGTGGATGTTTTAACACTGTGACTTTTAACGCAGTTTTGCTCAAAAACTGCATTTCTGTATCGCTGTCTTCATGCTACCAAGCTGATCATGAAGAGAAACTGATGTGAGCGCATACAGAACATTCATGTAAACAGACAATAGTTTGTGGTGTTTTGCATTTATGTCTCACAGTCGGTAGCTAAATTCACATCTGACATTCCTGCTCCTCATCTATGGAACACCAAGAAGGCCAAAAATATGTGTCTTTCAAAACAGTTGACACACAAAACCAACTGTGTTCACTATTTCATCCAATCAGAGTATTCCTTAGATGAAAAAGGACCAATCACCACCAACAAATCACTACTGTTCTCATCCCTAAATTTGGCCACGCGCCTCAGCGTATATTGGCTCCGCCCACTTTGGTGGAATTTTTCAAATTTTTCATGGAGTGGGATTATAGGATGGTGTATTAGAGCCATGGGAGATTGAAAAAGAAATTGCTAAATTTTCGTAAAAATGCATCAGAAAATGTGTGAATAAGCTTTCTGGAAAGAACAGGGACATTTCTAAGCTCCAAAAGTCGAAGGATTGCAAGAAAGAAATTTTGAGATTGACCTCAGAAATTTCTAGAAAACTTTTAACGTTTTATTTATTTTAGAATATTTCTGAAGTTTTTCACAACATTTGAGATTTTTTTTTTGCAGAAATGTACTTTTTTTCCTATCCACAATGGCCCTAAAATGCCATTGTTATGCTTTTACAGTAACACCACAGCATTTCCATCTGGTTGACAGAAATGCACACCATTATTATTTTGTCTTTTGCTTTTCGTTTACTTCTTTGCTGATGTTCTTTGGGACATTGACAGGATGGAGGGTTGAAGTCACCAAAATGACTCCTCTGGTCCGACTCTGGAGGTAATCAGATCTGTGACTAGCATGAGCTCTAAGGCTAAATCTGGATTTCAGAACTAGTGTGGCATAATGACACAGCACAGTCTATCTGCGCCTGATTAGATTATCTGATCAGATGACTCTGATGTAGATCATACCACGAGGAAATTGGTTGAACTTCAGTAGGATCTGAGGTACTAAATGTGTTCAGGCGGCCTGATACTTGGATCATCCAGATACAGTGGAAATCCCCTCAAAACGATTCGTCAGCGAATTGCTCAAGTGAATCCTGAAAGTTATGAGCCACTTCTCTTTGGTGGCTCTGAAAGCACGCAGCCTGTGACTCTACCAGATCAGCTTGGATATGGATTAAAAAAAGTCAAAATTATCACCTCAATTTGTGTATTATGGACAAACTTTTCTACGTTGGTCTAATTTGTCCAAATGTCAGTGAACCAGAAATCTTGAAATTCCTGCAGTTGCAAGTTGCAAATTCCTTTATGAAGAAATTTTTGTCAACTTTTTCAAATAATAAGCCAAAATGTGCTTTCAGTTTTTTTTCTCATTTTCTTCTGAACATCCCAGAATTTGCTGGGATGCAATGTCTTAAATGTTTTTTTACATTTTTCACAATTTTTCTCACCAGAGCCTGTCTGAGTTCAGATTGTTTCAGTTTTTTCATGCTGGCTTGTTTTGCTTGAAGTTGATTTATAGCACCTGACTTCTGTTTTCCTTGTAAAATGCAATATAAGCAGCAAGGGTCCTCTTGTTATTCTCCATGACTAATTACTCTACCTGTAGAGCAAGGGTGTTTAAGGTGGGGTTTGGGGGCCATTTGCGGCCCCTTGACTTATTTTGTCTGGCCTCCCAAACACAATTCTATAAATTAGGACCAAACTACGACTTCTAAATCAGAATCTACTCATAAGAATGTTAGATGCAAAGCAAAGTGACAAACAAACAAATCTTTTCCTATTTTCATGGTAAGTAGAACCTCATCTACTCATCGATTTATACTCTAAATTACTGCTTTTCATTGCTGTATTAAAACTTGGATAAATACAACAAGTGTTTTCAAATGATCCTGTTTTTACTTTTCTGTTTTCTTCAATCGAACCTGTTTGGCCCTGTTTCTACAAAAAAAATAAATCTGATTATTTATGTGTTGGCCTGGACAGTGCATGACACAGTGCATGCACTTAACTGTAGCATCAGCGTTTTGCGGTGCTTCATGTTTCATGACTTAAATTCTGTGAAGAGTATTTTTTTTACCTGTTCTGGAAGAACATTGCAATAGTGCAGGCCACTGGGTTGGCCACTGAGGCCAAAGCTGCAGACAGATGATAGGCCAGATTCCCATAGGACATGCAGGAGTATGTCTGGACCGATGGCAGCAGCCCGTTCGTCAGAGCGTTGACCCAAACCACAAGCAGGTACAGGAAGACCAGCTGGGAAACAGAGTGTTGTGCTTCAGCCAGCAGAGGTTTGCGCTTCTCTTCTCCTCCCTGCTCACTTTTCCTGCCATCAGTTTCTGCTTCTGGGTTGTGCAGCCCAGGGCTGACTGTGCCCGCCGTGTCCGGCACAAGGTTTTCCTTGGACAGCTCGTATGTCCGAGGCAGCCTGTTCAGCCCGACGAACGCACCCAAGCTGACGCACATCATGGCCGCCAGGAAGGAGAAGAACACCTGTGTGGAGAAGTTTGGAGGAAGATACTGTGTTTGCAACAACCACACTTCCTCGCCCGAGTGGTTTCCTGACGTGTGAGAGCTGTTGACGCACTTGGCCAAGCCGACACCTTGCGCCAAAGCAATGACGCCGGGGATGAAACCGCTCAACCCTTCTCCAATGAAGAAGGTGGTGATGTATTTAGCCGGAAGCTGCATCATAAAAGGCAGGAAGGTCACTGAAGAGGTGCAGTCCACCAGGGAGAGGAAGAAGGTGATGATGAAGAAGGCGGTGCTGCGCGACGCCCCGGCCACCACCGTGGTTTTGTCCCAGAAGAAGACGAGCAGGACGCAGGAGGCGATGCCGATGGCGAGGACGGAGCAGATGGCGGCGCGCTCGTTGAGGCGGCCGGGGCGCAGCTTGTGCATGAGGGTGACCAGCAGGGGGCCCAGGTTGGCCAGCTGGATGATGACGGTGAGGTAGGAGGGAAGGTCCCAGCCCTCAGGCAGAGCGTTGACGATGAGGGGAAGCTCCACCCACAGGCCGTTCACCGCCACCCAGGAGCCCAGGCCGAAGGCGCAGGCCAGGAGGTGCACCTGCAGCGCCATGCGTCAGCCGGATCCGTCTGCTCAGACCTGACGCACAGACAGTGGAGCGCAAAG
Source organism: Micropoecilia bifurca (assembly GCA_903067075.1). Classification (NCBI taxonomy): domain Eukaryota; kingdom Metazoa; phylum Chordata; class Actinopteri; order Cyprinodontiformes; family Poeciliidae; genus Micropoecilia; species Micropoecilia bifurca. The sequence goes on from CAEGAF010117934.1 coordinate 41,128, forward strand.
CTTCATCTGGAGGCCAGGCTTCAACGCTGGACTGACAGGAAGAGAGTCAGGGGATTCTGACTTTAATCTCAAAATTACATTTTCACAATTCCGTCTTTTTCCCCCTCAGAATTCTGCCTTTAGTCAGAATTAAGCATTTGATTTCAGAATTCTTAATTGATCCTAGTTCTGACTTTTTCTCCTCCGAATTATGTCTTTAATCTCAGAATTCTGTCTTTAATTTCAGAATTCTGATTCTAATCTCCTCCAAATTCTGACTTTCATCTCCTCAGAATTCCGAGATTAAATTCTGACTTTAATCTCAGAATTCTGTCTTCAATCTCAGAATTTTGAGATTAAATTCTGTCTTTGATCTAGTGAGCAGCAACCTTGCTTGTATTACAATTGCTAACTTTTTTTTGTAATGCCTGAATAAGAAATGTGACACAAAGATTAGCAGGAATTTCCTCTTAGATTCATCAGATTTATATTAATGAGAAAAATGCTGTGTGCTGTAAACGACGTGCCTTTGCATAACGCTCTGAAAGCGCACATGCCTTGAGATCTCAACAGATGAATTTGTATTAAATAAGAAAAATTTAAGAGATTAAAGACAGAATTTAACCTCAAAATTCTGAGATTGAAGTCAGAATTCTGAGATTAAAGAATTCTGTCTTTAATCTCAGAATTCTGTCTTTAATCTCAGTATTCTGTCTTTCTTAGATTAAAGACAGAATTTTGAGATTAAAGACAGAATTCTGAAATTAAAGTCAGAATTCTGAGATTAAAGAATTCTGACTTTAATCTCAGAATTCTGTCTTTAATCTCAGAATTCTGTCTTTCTTAGATTAAAGACATAATTCTGAGATTAAAGTCAGAATTCTGAGATTAAAGACAGAATTCTGAGATTAGAGTCAGAATTCTGAGATTAAAGTCAGAATTCTGAGATTAAAGACAGAATTCTGAGATCAAAGTCAGAATTCTTCAATCTCAGAATTCTGATATTAAGTACAGAATTCTGAGATTAAAGACAGAATTCTGGATTTCCCTTTTCTCTAAAATGTTAAAAACTAAAACAAAAACTTAAGAGCAAAACTCTGTGCTCTGATTTTCTGTCAGTTCAGGGAATCAATCTCTCAGGCTGGTGTTTAAATGTACTTACAGGTTTCTGCAGTTCCTCAGAGGTCGGCCTCGTCTCTGCACAAACACGCTGCTGCTGAGCGGGTCAGAGTCCGCTGCAGCGCCTGTAATCCGCGTGGGCCGGGCCTAAACCTGAACCTTTTTCACTGATAAGGAAGTGAAACCGCTCTGAGTCAAAATCAGAAACATTTGAGGCCAGTATGTCCTTAAAGGAGCAGTGTGCCAAAACGTACCAACTAATTAGGAAGCCAGGTTTGGTTTCAGTAAGTACTTCAGTAAGTACTTTTTAAAATAAAATTATACTGAACATCTATTCTTTCAGGGTTTTATGATTGTGTGTAATCCTCAAAATCACTGATTTTGAGGAGATAATTTTGAAAAATTTGCAAACCATTTACAATATTTTCTCTTAAATGCGACTTTTTGTTTTTCTACATTTTATTTACTGAAATGTTTACATTTGGTAATAAGGTAATTTTATTAATACCTTTATGGAGCAAATTTTCAGTAGCAAGGCATTTCAAAGTGCTTTACTTGAATTAGAAGACAAACAAAACAACTAAAGTACAATTAGAACCCAATAGGAATTTCACTAAGAAATAAGTAATCCACAATTTGTAAACAAATAAATAAAGCAAATCAACAACCAAATTCCCACTGCAAAAACAGAAATCAAAGTAAGATTAAAGATCTTAGATTAAATAGATTCATGCTTGTTTGCTTTCTGACAAGGTCAATTTTTTAAGAATATTTTTCTTAAGTGTTTTTGTACTTAATATCTCAGCAGGATATTAAAGCTTGATATTAAGAAAATATTACTGATTATAAATATATTCTAGAAACTAGAATATCAATAGCTACAAAGTAAACTTAGAGTCTAGAAGTAAACATTTCTTATTTCAAGAAAAAAGATCACTTAACTAGGTCTCTTCATATAATTAAAACAGACTAATTGAACATAAATTAAAAAAGAAAATAAAGTAAATAAACAGCACAGATAATTATAAAAAACCTAAGCGCTAAGCAACATTTTTTAAATTTCTTTCATAATGTCTTGGAACCGCAATCAACCTTATTTCTTCAAAATTTACTCAATTTCTTTCATAATTATCTATTTTTTTTCAACTCATTTGCAACACAGAGACATTAAAAGTTAATTATTACGCAAATGTATTTACTTTTTATGGTTACTTTTAGGTATATTTGCTTCTGTAATAGTTTTCTATTAAATGGCAGATTATTGAATATTTCCCACTTTCCTGTTACACAATAAGCTTTCAACCTTCACTACCCTCTACTGGCCGCATCGTGAAACTACAGCATGCTGTCTGCATCTCATTGGGAGGCAGTTCCCCATATTAACAAAGGTCATTGCGGGTCAATAATTGAACAACCCTGACATCATGAAAACATCGCTGCGGCTGGGATTTTAACTCTAAATGGCATTTTAGTAAATGGGTTTTTCTTTCAAAGACAAAAAGTCACAAGGTGACAATTAAAACCTGGACAAGAGTTTTTGGAGAGTGATTTAGAGATTTTTTCTTTTCTTTGTAGGTTCACTAAATGCATCATAACTAAATATGTCCAGTTTATTCAGCCAGTAAATCGTCACTCTACCGTATTATTCATGATGCAGTTTCACTTACAGCCCATTTTTCTTTCCTGGTCCGTGTTTGTCGCTTGGAATCGTATAAAGTTCAGACAAACATGTTTGCTTTTGTTCTAGTTCTGACCCATTAAACCAGAACCAGCAGTCCAGGCCTTGAAGAAAACCATAAATCGGTTTAGTAGAAGCCGCATCTGGAGCCATAATGTCTGTCAAACTTTACCAGGTTGTAGGACTGGAAAAGTACAGGTTATGTAAATGATGCAGCTCCAGGTGAATGTTTAAACACACTTAAAAACATTCTTCCTTAAACACACAAAAACATTCTTCCTTAAACACACAAAAACATTCTTACTTAAACACACTTAAAAACATTTTTCCTTAAACACACTTAAAAACATTTTTCCTTAAACACACTTAAAAACATTTTTCCTTAAACACACTTAAAAGCTTTTTTTCTTAAACACACTTGAAAACATTCTTACTGCATTGTTTAGAAAACTGAACATGTAAAGTAGTACGAAACATTTCCTATCGACATTTAAATTAAATATGCTGCATCCAACCAATAGCACAAAAAACTGTATTTAAATCATTAATAAATGTCATTAAGTCATTAGTAAAACCTAATTAATTTAAAGTCTGATGTGAATGCCTCAACCAAGGTGTTTTATTGATCTGTGAGTTGAGATCAATAAGAAGAAAAACTAACCTCAGTTTGAACTCGAAGGTCAGAGAAATCAGATTGATTGTGAGAAATCAATAACATCTTGAGATCAGTTCCCTGAGGAAGGAGCTGGAGTCGATCCAGCGTGAGGAGAGAGAGGCTGAGTCAATTACTTAACCAACATCTGAAAACAAACTGTATTTTTATATTTTCCAGATGCTTTTATCTGAAGAAACCTACAAAATAAATAAAACAATTATAGATGTCAGCAGAGTTCCAAGGCTTATCTTTCCACTGTTTTTTTTTTTTTTTACACTTTACTGTCAAATTGTTAATATTTCATATATTCTTAGTATCTATTTTTATTATTTCTGTCTTTATTGTGACATGTGCTGCTTCCATTCTTGGTCAGGTGATTCTTGTGAATTTGTATCTGGTTAAGTAAAAGTTTGAAAATACAAAATAAGCATCTAGTGACAGTTTGAGGTGTTTCTGGAGACATTTAGGTAAGAAAGAAAGTAAGAAAGTCTGTATCTGGGATTCAAACCAGTGTTGCTTAACTTTTATAAATGCTTTTACTAATAAGTAACAAACTTGTGATTTATTTTTATGTAGAACAAATTCTCATTTTAACATCCTGTTCACTTTTCAATGAATCTCTTTCACCCTTTGAACTAAATTACTGATAAAAATGTGAATATATTTATATAGTAACCAGTTTTAAATAAACACATTTTTAAAATGTGGTTTTAAAACTCTGTTTATGTTTGTCAAAGCTGCTGTTGTGACTTTATTTTAACTGGACAGACCTCTGACATAAAGCTTCCACTTTGTAAGAAGAGAAGTAAACTTTTTGGGTTGAAAGTAACAGTCAGCACTACATGCTCAGGAAAAAGTCATGCGTCGCACTTTCTCCACATGTTCTCTGCTGAATTCAGCTTAAATCTTGTCCGTTTTGTTGCTTTTCAGTCAAAACTTCCTTAATTTTTATGTACATGAAACCAACACAAGTTAGCAGCTATGCTTCCTAAATATCAGTTTTCTGGAGAGAAAAAGAGCTAAAATCAGTGATCTTTTCCATAAGCCGTGTAACAACTAGTATCTGCAAACTGCAGCATTGCACCGTTAGTGTTTTGTCCACATTTATAAATAAGATGTCATGGATAAAATATCAGCTGATATAGTAGAAACTCGTCAGAATAAATGTCAGCAGGCTCTAGGTGTAGATTATTCAGCTTCATTTCAGATTATATCCAATGCGTTTTATGTGAATAAAATCAGAATCAGTTCTGGATGCGAGCGCATTCATCTAAAATTGAGACCCTAAAAAGCTTTGAATATATTTTTAAAATGTCAGTTGGCTTTTAATATCATCCCCATCATTCCCAGATCTTAAGTTTTAATATTTAAGAACTACAGCAGAGTTTTGAGGCCATATTAGGAGAAAATTACAAGAATAAAATCAAAATACAAGAAAACAGTATTAAGAGAATTAAGTCGTAATGACAATATTGAGAATAAAATCATGACGAGACTTTATTCTCATACAAGTTTATTCTGGTAATATTACTTATTTCTTGTAATTTTTATCAGCAAGTTATTAATTCTGTTGTTACATCTACAGCTCTGGAAACAATTAAGACACCACTTAAAATTATCAGTTTTTCTGATTTTCCTTTTTATAGGTTTACGTTTTGAGTAAAATCAGCTTTGTTCTTTTATTCTACGAACTACTGACATGTCTCTGAAAATCCAAGCAAACACTTTAGTTTTTATTTGCAGAAAATGAGAAATTGACAAAATAAAAAGATGAGTGAGAGCAACAGTGGATAAAGGTTCCCCACCTCTTGCTCAAAACCTGTTTTCCTGGAAAGTTTTGGTCAAGTTGGCATGAGAGTTTCCCCATAAGTGCCAACCTAAACCCTTTAATCTGACACCTGCTGCACTGCTTCACCCAGTTGCTTTAACTTTAATTAATTTAGATCCATCTATATCTCATCTGATGTGATTTTTAAAAAATTTTTCTTTAATTTTGAATATGTGTTTGCTTATTTTCAGCTAAGACTGAAGAAGGAAAAACAATTGGACATTTTCATGCATCTTTAAAAATCAAGTTATTTCCAGGTTATCGCTATAATAACCTACTAAACGTGTCATGTGGTGGCAGAATATACACAGTGGCCTTCAGCAGAGATGCATGAATAGAGATTTATGAAAGAAAATGGAGAGAGAAACACAATAATGCAGTACATCACATCGAGTTGGGCCAAAAGAGGTAGCTGATTTCACGTTTCTTTTCAAGCATGATATAAATGCAGGTCTAATTGCATACAATGCCTCTTAGGATATAATTTTATATAAATACACAATGTTTACAACGCTAAACATTATGCATTTACAAGAGCACCTGTACAAAAACATTTTTGCAAAGCCCACAGCAACACATCTAGATTTATCTGAACACATAAAGACATTCTTATTGCCACGTGGAACGCAGTAAAAAAAAGAAAGAGAGAGAAAGAGAGAGAAAATGGGAATCTTATGTACATCTTCTCCAAGCCACGTTTAGCCTAAAGTATGGTGATGCATGTTAAAGTGGCTGTTTCCTATGATACAAAAGGCAGCACACAAAGAGAAACACTCAAGAAGTTTGTTATTAAACAATCAGCATTTTAACATTTATAACTGGAAAATAATAATAATAATAATTAGTACGATGTACAGTATTTGGGTGACTTCTAGTGAAAGTCCAGGGCCTGGAACGACTAATGAAGAGGATCTAGGTGTTTTCTGAGTAGCTCTCAATGTCTCTGCTCTGGCGCTTTTACGTCTCCTGCTGCTTACGTTGCATGTTTGCAGGTGGAAGGTGGAGCGTCTCATGGCATTGGGATTAAGGGATTAAAACTAAACAGAGAGAGGAAGTCGGAGGGAGGAAGAAGGAGAGGAACATGACAGGAGAAGCAGCAGAAGCTCAGTTGGAGAACATCTGGCCCTCTGGCGGCTGAGGAAGCTTCATGTTCTCCTTGCACATCATGAGGCGCCGCAGTTCCAGCAGCACCATGCGGATGCTGTAGGAGTTCTGCCACTTGGCCAGCGGGGTCACGGCGTGCATGTCGACCTGCGGAGGGTCAGAGGTCAACGAGGTGAAGCTGCAGCCCCAACACCGCCACACGCAATGACCTCAGAATGCAAGAAGACGCCATCGAGTTAAACTCCAGAACCCATTTTGAATTATTTCTGCCACATACGTTCACTGCAGAAACGCTAAATCTCAACGTCTTGGTCTTGTGCAAATATCTTGGTACACTTCAAATAAATAAGACAAAACTTGCAAGTCACTGGCAGATTAATTCACCTACAACAAGGTTTTTTCCCCCACAGAATAAGTAAAATAATCTGCCGGTGGAACTAATACTTTTTCATTAATGTTGATGAATAAGTGACTTAAAACAAGCTGAAAAGCTGCTTTTTAATTATTTTAAGTGTACTAAAATATTTGCACTAAAACTTGACCAAAATACTTAGTAAGGTTTTCTGTTTTTGCAGTGCAGTGACATTATATTTTGCGCTAATAATTACAAAAATGCAGAGGTTCCTTCTTTTTTAGAAATTATGTAATAATGACGTAGATTATGTAAACATGACGTAGTTTTAATGATGTTTTATTACATTTTACAGCCACATTTTATTACATTACTACATAATGAAGTTATGTTAAAGTTTTATGCAATGGACCAGCTCAGATTAGTATTTTGTTTTTTTTACTAAAAGGTTTGGCAAACAGCATTTGTATTAAACTCCTTTTCCTACAACACCCCTAAATAAAAAGTGATTTTTGACTCTGCAGCCAAAGTTTCAGCAGAATCAAACCTTATTGGTTTGTAAGAGTGGCTTAGTCAAAGTCCAGATCTGAGACTTGATGTTCACACCCAACATGAGTGAACTGGAGTTATTTTACAAAGAATGAGACAAAGTTCACATTTCTTCATGAAAAGCTTGACACTAAAATTGCGGTTTTTCAAAATATAGAGTCAGGGAATTGAATACAGATGTACACCACACTTTTCAGATTGTATTTGTTAAAAAAAGAAAAGTAATGTATAATTACTCTTAAAATTCCCTTTTACATACTACTTTATGCTGGTCTATCACATAATACATTACAGTTTGTCGTTATAACATGACAAAATGTAAAAAAAATTACTTTAAAATGAACCAAAATCAGCTCATAAATCATAATAAAACCAGCCAATTTTAAATCATAAACATTTATTTAGCCAAACCTGTTCTTTTCCTACAAGCGTAAAACTGAAACAGGAACCTCTTCACTGCACAACAGACATGGGAAAAAGTCCCTTCTGGTTTTAAACAGCCACTCCTGAAGCAAATGCTAAACAAATAATCACAGAAGATAACATTCATAGTCCTCACAGCTAGTAGCTTTGGGGATTTACATACCACGCCGTTGGACGTGTGAACGCCATTCAAGTTTATCTTGGTCACAAATCTGACAAACGGCGGAGAGTCTGGGTAGCCTGGCCCACATTCAACCTTCAGGTTGTACATCCTGTTTTCATAACTCGTCTGCGGACGGACAGACAGACGGACAGAGAGGTTAGCAGAGCGAGTCTGGAAACAGGAAAAGATGCAGCTTCTACCCATATTTAATGTGTAAATACAAACTAGGCATATTTACAGTACAATTAAAAACAGTGAGCAGCATGTAAACACAGTAACTTCTTCTGCGGTTCAGTTGGGCTGCAACGATTACAGCAGTGATCCATTATTCTGATGATTAACCCTCCTGTTACGTTCGTTTCTGAGGTACAGCAATAATGTTTGTGGGTCAATTTGACCCTGAGAGTTTAGTCATGCTATAGTGTCAGAAACCAAAACATTCCTCCAAAACCTTTCTGTGTCTGATTATTACCTCCAATACTAACCATTTCAATCAATATTTTTTTTGTAATTTTTTTTTATTTTTCACAAATAAAGATCAATGACGACAATTTACTCATTTGGACATATAAAAATGTGATATACATTTTTTATGCCCACTGAAAAAACCTAAACACAAAATTACACTCGTTATCCTTGAAAGTGACTTTTTGTAAAAAAATTTAAATTACATTTAGAATTTTTTTTGAAAGAGTGATGTTTATAATTGAACTTGAAACACTTTTCTGCTCTGGGTCAAATTGACCCGCTGACTAAAATCAAGACAAATGAGTCCTGAAGATGATCATCTTTTTTTAGAAACTTTCTGAGATTAAGCTAAACATTTCTGAGTTTTTTGGTGGAAATTTACTCCTTTTTTTTCCAATTTAGAATGGTAATTCTTAAATGAAGACTGAACCAGATCCTGTTTTTATTGCTGAGAATAGATGGAATATTTGACCAGTTTTAATAAATCAAGGCCAAAATAAAACAAAAAGGATGTTTTTCATTTAACAAAAAAAAAAGTACAAAAACCATTTGAAGTTTTGAATCTACATTCCTGTTCCTGCAATAAAATCTGATCATTTAATTAAAATAGGCCATGCTTAGTTTAAAATAAACAACATTGGTGGTGATTTTACTTATTAGAAATGATATTTGTTTGGCATCTGATATGGTTTAAACTCAGAGATCTCAGGATAAAACTGGCAGCCTTTAGAGAAAAGCTGGTGTTAATCACAGTTACTCCTCATCCCGTCGTCGGCCCTGATCTGCTCTCTGAAGCTGGATGTTCAGCTCAAACCTTCCACCTTTCCTGTCATGCAGCACTGCCTTAACCTTTAACCTCTGCTGCTCAACGGCTTACGAGGCCGTTAGGTGTTGAAACGGTGCCACTAACCCTTGGCGGGCCGAGGATCACGCCTCTCCACCGCGTCAGGGTCATGTCCTCGTCGTCCTCCAGGCCCCAGCTCACCGTTCCGTCTCCCACGCCCTTCTGACCCTCTTCCAGCTCCTCCAAAAGTCGGAAGTTACGGGGAACTTTAACGCCTGTTGAGGAGAAGAAAAGAAAACAAAGGTGTAAATACGGCTCGTTAAGCTGTTTGTTGACGAGATACTGCAATTAAACTTGAAGTTAATCCAGTTGGGTAATAAATCAAGTATTCAATCAGGCTGGCACATTCTCCACATTTTTCATTTAAACCCTTCATACAATATTACAAATACACTAAAAGATGTAAAACTATTCATTTTCTAAATAGGAAAATGAACATTTTATTGTCTAAAATGCAGTAGCATAACATTCCTTTAGTGAATCATTTGTAGCTCATCAACATGTGAAACGTTCAGCTCTGAACATCAGTAGAGTACAGTGATCTGTTGACTATTTTATGATTAACTGATTAATAATTGAATAGCAAAAAGTAATTATAGGAGATTTATTCTACCAAGTGAAGCTGAAACTGACCCTTGAGGATTTTATTAGAAGTGCTTTGATACTAATCTAGTGATTCAACTATTAAATGGGTATCAAAGCACTTATTTGTTAGTTTTTCATTCCCTTAGAATGTATAACTAATTAAATGATCTAATCAAGACCTTAAAGTGGCTCCAGTTTCTCTCGATGGCCAACCTGTTGAAACTGTGGCTCATTTTAAATACCTTGTGTCGTTCCTGGACATTTCAGCTCAACTTTGCTGAAAACACGGACTATAGTTTGAAGAACTGATCTCAGAGACTCTACCTTTTAAGAAGACTTAGTGATCTTCTTAAAATGACCCAACTGTTGTCTAGTTGGGTCAAATGTCTTGAACTTGGAAAGAATCATATTTTATTCATCCCTACAGAAGGGTTCAGTGAAAGCGCATCTGAATCTGGTGGGTTCGGTTCCTCCAAAAGATTAAGAACCACTGATCTAAAATGATGACACCGCCTTGTTTTTGCTCCATCCTCCAGTTCTGCGCCTCCCTGGTGAATCTGGCCTTCAACCACCGCTGCTGCTGCATCACTTGGCCTCTGCAGTGAGACGGAGGCAGAGCTGCGCCCTCCCAACAAACACAGCCAGGCGTCCAGCTGCTGCAGCCCACCGGCATCTGTCCGCACAGCCCGGACCGCCGGTACCGACCGCAAACACGCCTGCATGCGGACGCGCCAACAGTCAGCTGGGGGACGAACCCCGGTCGGTCCGTGACATCCGTTTTCAGCGTCGGTTGATATTTCAATGTTGCAAATAAGTACGCGGAGGGGACGCGGTCACAGCAGGCGACGTTTGGTTTTAGAGGCTCACATTGTTGAGGTAAATTATATGAAAAATGACGTCACTAGGTGACAGTACAGAAATTCTTTCGCCAATCCTGCAACATCGGTTGTTTAAACTTTGAATTTAGGTTAGCTTAGCTGCTGCCATCGCTTCCTTCCTATTCATTCTTTGGAGCTTTTATTTCGCCTTTATCTTTTCTAAAACTCGTCTCCACCTTATGATACGGAGCCAGTATCGATTCATAGGTTATTGGCTGTGAAGATGTAGAGATTAGCGAATTGGAAAAGGCGATATTTGGTTGATTAAAGATGTTTTTTTCATCATTTACCTGATCCGGTGGCGACCGCCATCTTGTCGCTACCCAGCGGAAGCGCGCACGTGCCCTGTGGTGCGCGCGCACGTTGCAGTTATTGCTTTTTCTTTGCTTCCTCATAGAAACAGACGTATGGAGTTAGTAACTCCATAATATGGAGTTAGATTTGTTTCACAATTATTCAATCAAAAAAAATTATCTCAAACAAAAAAAAATAGACTCAACCAAAAAAAAAGTTTCAACCAAAATAAAATACACTCAACCAAAAAAAATACACTCAACCAAAAAAATACACTCAACCAAAAAAAATACAATCAACCAAAAAAAATACACTCAACCAAAAAAGAGATTCAATCAAAAAATTAGTTACTTCAATCAAAAAAAAATTCTTTAAAAATTGTTTTTGTTTAGTAAAAAAATATTTTTATGATTAAATAGTTTTTACGACTTTTTTTTGTTTGAGATCGTTTTTTTTTTTGGTTGAAACTTTTTTTGTTTGAGATGATTTTTTTTTGTTGAAACTTTTTTTTGGTTGAGATAATTTTTTTTTGATTGAATAATTGTGAAACAAATCTAACTCCATACAGACACCGCTGTTTGCTGCTATGGAGGAAATTAAATAAAAACCCAAAGACCATGATAATTATTATCATCCTTGATCATTTCAAAGATTATGGAGATAAGGTCCATGTTTTATTTTGAAATGCATCAAGTTAATTTATTATAATGAGGTGAATAAGAGCTCTGACAGATTAGTTAATGGTAAACAAAATAACAGACAGGAACAACAGCTGATGCTCTCCAGCTGCTTTTTAATTATTAATAGGTATTTTATTCGACTTCTAGGATGTGCAGAGACAGTGTTGCAGCTAATGTTGTTTACAGGTCCCTGTTTTAAAAATTCAACATACTCTTAAATGTGGTTTGCACCTCTTCATGGTCGACTTTTGACCTTAATTTAAAAAGTAAAACTCATACATTCATTACAGTTCAATCAAATCAATCAAATTTTATTTGTATACCACATTTCAGCAGCAAGGCATTTCAAGGTGTTTTATATTATCAAATAAAAACAGCAGTTATATATTTTAAGCCTCTCAGTTAATTTAGATCAAATGCATCAAAATTAAGTATCTGTTTCTGTGGCCCTCCAAAATGCAGAACCACAGAAATAGAACTTCAGAATTAAAGTTGTGTAATTTTAATCAAATGAGTTTTTGTTTGTATAAATTACTCAGATGCTAAATATAAAATTTCTAGAGATTCTCATTGAATGCAGAGAAAGCTACAATATTCTACAGTAGTTTTAGCTAATAATTTCTGATACAATCTGCTCTTTGAGGAGATTCCTGCTTCATGATATGACCTAAAATTAAATTGAGTTTCACACCCCTGATTTACACTATGTAAATCATTTTAGACTTCACCAAATGAAGTCTAAAATGTCAGTTTCTCAGAAAACTGGAGCAGGTTCATTTCATAATAAGCAGACTTTAAAAAATAAAAACTAGAATTCATGCATTTATTAAACTGGGCTTATTGAAAGATTTCTTTAAAGAAAATTCTTGTTTTTATTGCTGAGAGTAGCTTAAAAGCTTAGAAAAAACTGAAGAAAATTGCTAAAAAGTTAGAAAACTCTCCACTGATAAAAAAAAAAAATGCCACTTTGCTTCATAAAAATTTTTGCATGTTTATTTTATTGCCGAGTTGGTAAAATTACAATAATTTGCATTTTAATCTGGAAAAACAGGATGGCTTTTCAACTTTGTGACAATTATGCCACTGAATTAGACGGTGAATTAAACTTTTATTGATACTCTAATGCTTTTAGATTTATGGTTAAAGAATCCAACAACTTCAGGGCAAAGAACAGACACAAAAAAGTTGGTGTTTGTTAGTTTATTTATAAATACAGGTTAATATGTACATCATAAGCCTCCCATAAGGAAGACAACAAAAAGGCATCAAGGCATTATTCTGATATCTAGGCTTCATCTCCAAGGGCATCTGACCAACACCGACATCCATGTGGGTCCCAACTCAGAGAGGAAGTGAGTCATGACAGGCAAAATAAAGTCACTCAGACCATTTTCTCCAACAATGGAAGCAACATTTACTGTAAATCCTTAAGGGAAGCATAAGGCAACTAATTTTAAAAACCCAGGAGTCATTATGAGAACCTCATTAACTTCCAGAAATCATGATTTTATCATCTTTATATGGTGTGTAAATAAATTCCTGATCGTTCAGTCTTACAAGACGGAAAATAAAAAACAAACAGAAGACATTTGTATTGATTCACGGCCACAAAACAGCCAGGAATGCGTCAGTCTACTGCCTGCTTTACCCAACAAAATCCGTCTCAACTCAAAGCTCAATTAGTTTTAATATTTCAAACGATATCCTTAACTCTTCTAATAAAGTGGTTATTTCTCCCCACACAAGAAAATCCCCCTAAAGTATTTAAATGGCTCCAACTACAATCCTGAGAGCACTTGGAGAGAACATTAATGCGCAATAAATCGATAACAAAAGCACCTAAAGCCAAGAGAGAAAGTGGTTCGGGTTTCCGTTCAGCTCACCACAAATCCTCAGTTCAAAGTTCTCCGTCATCAGAGTATAACCAATTAATGCGTCTCTTTAAGCCTTTTCTATCAATAACCAATAGTCATTACCCCACATCTTACGGATTTACAAGAAGCACAAAACATCCTTAAAACTGCACTGCAAAAACACAAAATCTTACCAAGTATTTTTGGTCTAGTTTCTGGTGCAACTATCTTAGTACAAATCAACATTATGCTCAGTGATGAAGTCAGTAACTAATAGTCCTTTTAATTATCTTATATTTAGCAGAGCCTGTTTAAGTGACTTGGTGGCAGAAAGTTCATGATGTTAGTATTTCTGGGTTTTTTTTTTGTTTTCCCTCTTGTGATCCAGACAGTACTGTCCCGTTTCGTACTGCTGGTTCTGGAGGAGGACGGGTGTAAAGCTAACGTCTGGAAGTCGATCTCACAAAATGATGACAGCTGCTCTGGGTAGGCCTGCCGCAGTAAATCAATTAATCGCATGATAAATCAAAACAAGCCCATTTCTCTTTTCCTGAAAACTGGATGATGAAAGACTCCAGTCTGGTGTTTTTGTCTTGACTAGCTTGATTTCCGAAGGACAGATTGGTTTGCAGAGTCTTTGTGATGTATTTTATTTGATGTTTCTTATTTTGGATATTCAAAATGTCTTCCAGCTCCAGTGTTAAATGTTCAGTAGAATTTAAAGTGCATTGATCTTTGATGATGTATTCTTGCTTTACCATTATACTACTTCAAAATGGTCTCAAAACAACATTATCGTTTATCGCAATAACTTCTGTGACAGGCCCGTCTCTGGAGAATCAGAGGTTTACTTTTGATGAAGGGAAGTCTGCTTTGTGAGCACTAAGAAAAGTCGTACTTTGAGAACTTGGTCGTTCATTTATCCGTGAATTTAATAATCTCAGGTCCAGAAGAAGACATTTCTTCACAGGTGTGTTGGGACGTTAATGGAGGCGTTGTTCCGTCTCCAGCTGCATCCTAATCAAACGTCCTGGAGTCGGTTCTTCTGAAGCGGTGCTCACGTTGTCGCAGTGAGTAGCTTTGTCCCATCGTTATCAAGACATTGTCCGCCTCATCCGAAGAGATGACAACGGTCTCAGAATATCCTGTGGTTGTGACTGAAGGTCGTCGAGCCTGCAGAGTTTGCTTTCAGCAGCCATTTGTTTATCAGGAGCAATCTGGGGCTGAGGGGACGGGACCAATGAGAAACGACTTCAGTTTTAGTTCCCCAACAACGTTCAGAAGAACGGTAAAGACCTTTGTTTGTCAAGATCTCTAGTGGGTAGAGTATTTTCTACGTTATAGCAGACAATGTCTTTGGGGAACGAGAGAATTTTCGTTCTCTTACTATTGGAAAAATGATCAAATCTGCGACAATAAGCAGTTTTGTCATTCATTTAGTTTTCTTGTTGGCGTTTGAAGGTGAGGTTTAGTTTTCTTCGGCGCAGTCGGTGTTAAAGTGTTGATGACGGGGGAATATTTCAGCTCAAAGCTGATCACGCTGATTATTAGTCTCGTCGGATTCAAAGTGTGAGAATTTATTTTTCCAGTTCGTGGGTGAGGTTTATGCGAACTCTCCGTTTGTTTTGAGGAAGAGTTGCTTCATTTCCATTCCAGCCGCTGAATCTTCAGTTCTACTGACTGAAGTCTTTGTGCAACACTGAGCTGGTCATTGTTTTGAGTTATTCGTCGAGCTGAACCAGGGTCATTCTTGGTATTCCTCTCCAGACCGTGAATCTTTATTTCTACAGATTGAAGTGTGTGTGTGTGTGATATCTCTGATGTCCCCTTTGTCGGCCAGAGGCATTTTGCTCTGGTTCCGCTTGGAAGTGGAAAAAATGAAGCAAAAAAAAAAAAAATCCCACAGTCCTTAGATTTGAAGTAATCCAGTAAAGACGTCGATAATGTAAGTACAACTATTAAAGCTGGGTGCATAAAGTAACTTTAACAGGCAAAGCTATCAATAAGGAAGTGAGAGAGCAGCTGTCAGTTTCAGACTCTTTTAGATTACTTAGTAGATCACTGGTTCTCCTGCTGAAACAGATTCATCCATTATTTAAACTACTAATAAATATGGCTGTGCTTTAGAAAGAAAGATAGAAATTTCATAATTCCTGACAAAAAAATAAAAAAAAAAAAACCCATTTCTGCCTCACTGTTTCCACTTATCCTATAAAACAATCAAAAAGTGTGCAGAGCCAAACCCTAATGTGCAAGTAGAGAGCAAATGTAACAGTTACTTGAAATTTGATCACAAGCTATCAACAATGGTAACGCCTCCAGAGAGATCCTACATAACTGCCTGATTCTAGGACGTTCAGATCAAATTCAATTCTTTAGAGCTTCTTCGTTCAACACAAAATAAAGCGGCGATGAGTAAAAATGTGGATACAGGCTCTCCTGATCAGGCGTGTGATCATTCTCCACAGCGCTGGTTCAGATCAGAGTAATAGTCTCACCTCCTTTGGAAAGTGATACATTATTTGCAAAAACCTATAAAAAAATGACCTGTGTTAGAAATAAAAAGCTTATAACATATTGCAGTTTAGATCATGTATCCGTGTAGAAAAGCTATGAAATAAAATCCCGGAAGCAGAGCCCTCGCTTGGTGAAAGAGGAAAAGAAAAATGTGCAAGACTTAAAGCTATGGCATCAGAAACGGTTAGCAGTTCATCCTGTGAACTGCAGCTCTTAAGTGAGGCGAGAAAACACGACGAGAAGCCTGGGCAGAGCCAGAGGTTGCTGAGGTAGGACGCAGTTAGCCTTCAGAGTTATTTCACTTTCTTAGCCCATTTTAAGTCGTCCGCTCTGGGTTTCTCCCCCGTCACGGCCTGGATGAGATCCTCCAAGGTTCTCCAGAAACCCAGCCACTCCAGAGGATAGTTTAGCCAACCTGGACAGAGGAGAGACAGAGAGAAAGTCAACTTCACCCTAATAAAAAAAGACCTCAGTGCTCCATCAGGCTGCCTCGGAATGAAACCTAACGATTACCATGCGGATATTATTTTCACTACATCCATGAATTCTTCATAGGGTCTTGAAAACCAGGGAAGGAAAAAAGGAAAAAAGATTTCAAAGGTGAATTCATAAAAACATTCTGAATGGAGGCCAATGGTACAGAATCAGGCATTTAGTTTAAAAAAAATATGAAAAACGTAAAGAAATAAAGGGGGAAATTAATCCTAAATTGTGTATTTTTCCATCAAAACAGCCCCAGTTATGGTAATAAAAACGTTTTAAATAGGCCTGTCATGATAAGTTGTTCCAGAAATGTTTGATACAAATTATAATGTGTTCTTGACACTATTTTCAAGTAACAAAATTACAAAAGGCATAATTATTCAAGATTAAATTTGCTTTAAATTTGTAAAAACAAAAAAAATCACTAAGCACTGAAACTGAAAGATATTTTAAATACCAAAAACAATAAATAAAAACCACACACAACTGAAATGAATCACGAAGTCTTCTCCCCGTTAAGAAACATGAAATCAGAATTGAAACGATCCGTTTCGTTCTCATTTATTATGCGAGTGGCTGATTTGCTCCCTACAGGCCCTGGGACTCGGGCGGCGGAGACGAACCTGTGGTGATGCAGAAATACGTCTCATGAGGAGAGACGTGGTGGATGCGGTGGTGCTTGCGAGGAAGGATGACGTGGCAGTCCTGCAGCAGCAGCACCCAGCCAGGAAGGCCGAAGTACGTGTGCGACCACTTGTGGATCTGGTTGGTGAGCGTCACAAAGATGGCCAACGCGTACAAGTAGCAGTACCACGGGTAGATGTGGTAAATCTCCGCTGGAGTCAGAAAAACCAAGACGAATCGTGTTCACCGTCCGCACTAATGTTTCCAGACAAAACGTCATTTTTGTGGGTGGGAAGGCTCACCGGGGGACAGCGTGAGAAAGTTGAAGGCCATGTTTGCGAGAGGGACGATGGTCAGCATGCAGTTGTCACCGTTGGTCTCGATGAAGTCGTGACGGGTGATGGCTGTGGGGTCGATGTGATGCTCTCTGAACGGACGAATAAACGCCTGCAGGGGGGAAAATACCCGGGTCGTCAGTGAAAACCTCAACAGCAAACACTAAATCTTTCCAAGCAGTTTCTAGTGCAAAAATCTTAGTACACTTGAAATAAGAAAACTAACTTACAGGTAACTTTCCAGAGCTTGTTTATTCCTTAATAATGTTTAAAAAAAGAAAAAAGTACTAGTTCCTCTGGCAGATTATTTCACTTATAACATGGGGAAAACATCTCGCTTTACTAGTACTGTTTAAAAAAAATATTATGGATTTATTGACATAAAAAATCTCATATCTGGCTGAAGAGTTACTTGTACATTTTGTCTATTTTAAGACACCAGAACTTACACCAAAAATACTTAAAAAGATTTTGTGTTTCACGTTGTCCTACAAAAACATTTTTTCCATGTTATAAGTGAAATAATCTGACAACAGAACTAGAAGTATTTATAATAAATATGAAGGAATTATCGAAAAGCTCCTATATCTTGCTGAAAAGTTAATTAAAAGTCAGTTTTATCACCGGGGGAAGCTACATAGTAACAGATCAAGTATTTTGTTTCTTATTTTTATATTAAATGCAAACTTTTTGCACATTTTTGGCTCATTTACTCATCTAAGAATGCTGTTCTTTAAGGAAAATTGTCATTTTTTGAGTCTGTATACACCAGTTAATTAATTCATTACTAAATGAGTTGACAATTATTTCAATAATCGATTAATTGTTTTAGCTCTGGTGGAAACCCTGAGAACTTACCTTTCCAAAGATGGGTAGATCCACTGATCCCCATGTGTCGGCGCCCCAGTGTACGAGTCCCGACGCGAAGTCAGCGGTGAGTATTCCTGCCACTGAGGAAGAAGTAATGATCAGAAAAACACCTAAAAACCTCCACACCGTGTGCGATTCTGGGCTCAGAGCTCACCGATGCCCAGCTGTATGTACCACACATGTCCCAGATGGAAATTGGCAAGAAGGTGAATTAAGTTGAAGGCCATGAGAGAGAAGCAGAGGATGACGCTGATCCATTCTTGACATCGTTTGGCTGCCAGAAAATACAGAAACAAAAAGGATAAAATGAAGAGAGAAAATGTTCCTGATTAGATTAACAGTCCAAACGAGTTTCCAGTCCAGCTCTGATTCACTGACCTACTTGTGACAATGTGTCCTCCAAAAATAAAACTTTCAAAGGTTGAACTTATCAGATTCCTGCTTAAAGTGGCAACAACAAACTTATTTCATTTTACTGGAATTTATGAGATAAGAACTTGTTCCTTTTTTTAAAGCATTCACATTTGCAAAGCAACTTAAGATCATTTGGATTGAATATTGAACAGTTTTTAACACCTGCCACAAAGTCTCAATCAGAATTAGGTCTAGACTTCAACTAGGCCGTTTCAACACACTTCAGATCTTTCCGTTTTGCACTTAGACCTGCCACACATTTTGTTGGACAATAAATTGTCCCAGAAGTTATTGAGATAAATTATAATTTAGCTGTTTTCAGAGCATTTTAAATATTCAAAGTAAATAAAACAGTTTTTTGTGGAAAGAGTAAATCAATAAATTATGCAAATGGAAATTGAGCTTCATTTAATTTATCATGTAATTTATTGCGACATGTCTGCATGCACTTAAATGAATGTAATTTGATTTAAATTGAATCTGTTTAAAGGTTTTTCCACCCTGGTCCTGTATGTGTCTACTGTCTTACTGCATACCTGACATGAAAGGCTGATGAAATCCAATCATTCGGTGTCACAAAGACAAAACTCATCGAAACCATGAAGGACGGCACACTGATCTAAACCAGTCCACTGTGGATCTGGTTGTATGTTTAGTTTGGAGGCTCTTAAAAATTTATACATTTTTAGCTTTTTCTCATTTTACAATATTATTAATTTATCAAAAACACATCATGCATGTTTGAGAAATCTTTTTTATCACCCGTGGCAACCATTCAACTATAAACACTTGCTTTCACCAACCGCCGCCTTTTTACACAAAGCTGGAGTTTCCAAGCTGAGCTACTGCCTCACCAAGCAACCCTTCCCCACTCAGCTCCTCCAGACTAGCAGCAGCATTTAGCAAACATCTGGGGGAGCTGAGAGTCTGCTGAGCTCAAACAAGCCATTTCTCAACCCAACGCTCCTGAGAAAGTTTGTAAACGGTTCAATGGAGAAGCTAAAGGTTGTGTCAGAAAGAGCAGGAGCTTTTTAAAGAGACAGAGGCCCGATTTCAAGGCATTAAATTGCTATTTCTTTTAAGTTATGTTTGATATACAGAATATTTATAAATGAAGGCAACATAGTTACTTGGAAAATACATAATGCTGTCCCTTTAGCAAGAGTTTCTACAAGGATCTAGACAGAGCCACTGTCACCTTCCCCTCTCTAAAATCCCCATTATGGACTTTTGACTCTTGCCACTCTCCCGTAAAAATCAACATTTATATAGTGTTCAGCTAATATATGCTCTGTCAACAAACTGTTTCCTAACCTACCTCTGCATTAAGCCTTGCTTTCGCTTCAGAGTAAGGAAGGCTGAATACAAATGATGTTGTAGGTCTATGATATGACAACCAGATAAAATACATTCAAGTTTCTGGTCGTGACAAGACAAATCAAGAAGATCAAGGGATGAGAAAACCCTCACTTGTTTACAATATAAATAAAATTATCTTAAAAAGGACACAGGAAGGAAAAGGCCTGTAACCGCATACAACCCAAGTAGTCATATGCTGGCTGATCCGAGCAGAGCACGAACCATTACATTTGTATAAAGGGTGTGGAGGATTTACTTTGTTAATCAAGTCCAACCTGTCCTGTAATAAGAGGAATCCTGACATAGTTTTAGGAGCTCGGTGTTTTTAGGTCACGGTTTGCACGTCAACCCTCTAGGAGAAGGAATTCGCATAACCTCTGCTGTTCCTTCTGTGACATTTGCCCAGAATCAGTCACTCATTTGTTCTGTTTGTGTTCTTACTCTAAAGTATTTTGGCAACATTTTTGTAACTTTGTTGACTCAAAAATATCAGCAGGCTTTAATTTATAATGGGAAAATATCTTGTTTGGATTTCAACAAAATTAAAAAATGAATTTGAAAAGTTTCTTTATCAATTTATTTCTTATCAAAGCTAACTTTCATCTACATAAATGTAAATTTCTGAGGAAAAAAAACAGACTTTTCAGGGTTTTTTGATTGAACTTAAACATTATATATTTGCAATTCAACCTTCAACTAATCAAAAAGCAAAAACAACAATATGGACTTGCAATCAACTTGGAATTTTGGATTATCTCTTATGTTAATTCACTGTAATTCTGGCACATATACCACAATTTGTACTATTTTCTTTATGCAAGATTATTTTGATTGTCATTTTCTTGTCACTATTGTACTTTATGTTCCCCTGGCAATTATATTTGTCTTGTTTTTTTCTAATATGTACACAGCACAGTTGTGTATTGTTGTTTACAAGAAATGAAGTTTATTTTTTAAAACAACAACCTCTGCTCAGTGCTGGAAAAGTCAACGCTGCACACAAATGTAACCAGCCTCACATGATTCCAATTGTGCAACAAAAGCATTTTGTGGCTTTTGGACCGAACAGCCGCCGACTGGTTCCGGTCATCAAAGGCATTTCTGTTGTCGCTCGCACAGCAACTGGCTAGATTTTCATCGGAGTTTGTTTTATGGTGACTAACTAGGTAACCAGTCGTTATATATATATCACACCCTCTTCTTCTTCTTCAACACTCGAGCTGGCAGGACCGAACCCACAAACGACGCTGCGGTTCGGAGGATCCACTCACCTGGCGAGTACAGGCTGGCCAGTTCCCGGGCGCCGGCGTGCTGTGGGCCCCATCTGACCGCGCCCCGACCCGGACCCTGCGGCTGTGCGGGCTCCGCTGCCGCTCCACACCCGTCCTCCGTGACCAGACTCGCCATTTCTCTCCTCTGTGGGCCCGGCCCCTTTCCGTCCTTCCACTCACAGCACCGGGAACCAACGGAATCGTGAACATCTCGTCCGACGGATATAGCAATGTTTTCAGCCAATCAGACGCAAATCGATGAGCGCGAGAGCCAATGGCAGCGCGAGAATGTGTTTCCGTAATTGGAGAGCAACCAATAGAAAGACGGATCGCGAGTACTTCATTTCCTGGCTCCACCCGGCGCTGTTTCCTCGGCTGTAGGTGTGAAAGTCACCAGAAGATGGCGCTGTGGGCGTATGGCGCGTTTCAAACGGGCGGAACTGGTGTTGTAGCGACATTCGTTACCCCTCGTATCTGTCGCTCCATGAGCGGTTTTTAAAAAAATGCCAGCTGTGTTCGAGTTGTAAAAGCAAAATAACACAAAATTAGGTGGAGTAAAGTATATTGTTGGATGCAAGCCGCCGTTTAAAATTTAAGAAGAAGAAGACGAAGAAGTTAAGTTTCATTTTCTCAAAGAAGCAGCAGTCACAATTTTTCATCTTTACAGCTCAGGTTGGTGAAAAAATGTATATATTGTCTGAAAATAAGACAAAATTAACTTAAAGGTAACTTTTCAGCAACATATTGAAGGGTTTTACAAGTCAATAATTCCTTAATACTGATTTTAAAAGTACTAGCTCCACTGGCAGATTATTTCACTTTTAACATGGGGAAATATCTTGTTATAAGTGAAATAATATGCCAGTTAAAGTAGTACTTTTAACAATATTCAGAAATTATTTACTTAAAACGAGCTCCTATATCTTGCTGAAGATACAAGTTAGTTTTGTCTTAAGTGTATTAAGATATTTGCATTTGAAAATATACAAAAATACTTAAGTTAGTGTTTTTTGCAGTGTATAAATGCTATTGTAGAATTTATTGTGTTTATTTGAAAAGCACAATTTACACAAACACATTGGAAAAAATAAAATTAATTATAAAAACTGTGCAATGTATGACAACTACTGACTTACTAAAATAAACATTTGCTTTTAGAGTGGAGGCATAGTAAAAAAATATGTTTCCAGTTCTGATTTTTAAACATATGGCAGGTTTTCAGAAAGTGGCTCTTGCTGAGGTGCATTTAAACCGTGTTTCTTCAACTCTAGACCTCGACGGCCAGCAACTTAAGATGTGTCCCTAGTTCAACATGAATCAAATAGCTAAATTGCCCTTGGTATGCAGTAAAGTTCTCCAGGCTCCTGCTAATGATGTGATTATTTGGCTCAGGTTTCTTGAAGCAGAAACATATCTAAAAGTTGCAGAACATCTGACCTTGAGGCCTGAATTTGGAAATATTTAGTGACCAGATTTCACCAGGTGTGAATACTCTGCGAAGCATTCACACCCAAGACCAGCTATATAGACAAAAAAGATTTTGAAACCTATCCTTTTACAAGCAGGAGTGATTTAAGGACCTCTGGGATATGACACATTTTTCTCTTTTTGGTCAGGACTCTGCAGCTGCCCCAGTGATTTAGTTTTATTTTTATTACGCCACCCAAACAGCACTGCAATAATCAGAGCTGCGCGAAATATCCCGTAATGCACAGTGGCAAGAAGATTCTGGGGTTATATCTCAATATTTGGTAGTTTGTTGTGTTTTCGACGCTATACCTGCAAATTCTGCATGTCAATAATAGATTTGTTTTGTTTAACAGACTTTCACTGCCGTCCATTATGTGTATTTTAAGCCGCCAAGTTGCTAAAGTTCACTAAGACTAGCGAGAAAATAGAAAAAACCTGAAGAGAAAATCTAAATCTATCTGCATCTTGATGTGGTGCAATATTATTTCAGCTACATGTTCTACTAATATTATGCAGCCCTACTTTTAATTTCATTTGAGTATCTTTTTTCAAATTACAGTAATTATCTTTCTGTGGTGTTTTTTCTCAGTAGAACTGGAGAAAAAGGAGAAGAGGTTCAGAAAGAAGGATGAAGAGAATATCAGATGAACATAATGACGTCACGGATGGTGAGTAATTTCCACAAATCAAATCCGCACAGAAACCACATCTGCAGACTGAGAAGTCTGATTTTACAGTAAAATTCAATTCAACACACTTTAGAATAACTTTAAAATGATGCAACTGTTTTATCAGAACCCAAAGGTTTTTCAGCCTTTAAAAAAAAAAGTTAACTTCTTCAAGATCCAAAACAAACTGTCTGTTTAGTGAACTCTTCTTTTTCCTGTTGCAACCATGTTTGTGGGACATGGCTAATAAATAACAATGTTTACATAAACGTTTCTGAGGATGCGACTGAGTCACTGAGATGCTATTTCTGTTCTTCTCTTTTTACCAGTTTACTGTAAATGCTGCAATACTTCCTGCAGCTATTAGGTGAGTTTAATTAGAAACAGAAAAACCTCAAAATGAAACTGATCCGTCATGAGGACAGTAGTGGTTAAAATGTCCATCTGTTAGGCAGAAACATTAGTTAAAATAACCAGTTTACCTTTTCAGCAATTAGATCCTACTGCTTCGTTAAATCTGACAGAAACTTTTATGTTATCAGAAATGATGACTGTAACAAACATAAATTTAAATTTTTTGATAAAGCTTGGAATAAGAAAAAAGGGCAACACACAAATTGTATGATTTTATTTGACCCAGTGCCGCATTTGTCTTGATTTTTACCCAGGAAGCATTTTGGCTAAATTGTGAGTGAAACAGCCATTGGGACTGACTAGTATATATTCCATTGGGGAAGGTAACTTTAACATTAAATACACCTTTCTCAACAGGCGAGGGCGCACTTTGTCCATCTATAATCAGACATTTAAGCGACTTGAAACCGTTCCTCCCTCCCCGACACCCCCAGACCCCATCCAGCCCGGCTCGGGGAGGGGGAGGGGGGGGGGGGGGGGGGGTCCGCGGCCCCCACCGAAACCCCCCATAGCTCCGCTCCTGGTCAGAACGATCCAATCAGAACCAGCATTAATCAGCTAGCCATGCTACCAGGAAGTTTGGATTTAGTAAGTCGGGATTGTTTATTTTGGATGACCATAACGTCCAGGTCTCATTTGTCCAAACTGAACGTCACTGATTCTCAACAAATCTCACTATTCTGTAACCTGATACGAGCAAACGGGAAGAAAAACAACAACCATGATGACTATATGAGGATTAAGTTGTTAATATGTTGCTCCGGCTGGATAACAGCTTCAAATATATAAGCTAAGCTCCACCATTAGCCTCCATGTTTACTTCCTCAAACACTGAGCTCTTCTTCTTTTATGGCGGTTGGCAGATCACTGAGAACACTGACGCTATGGCGCCCTCTACTGCGCATGCGGGACACTTTCAGGTTGTTTGCCCGTTCACACTGCAGAACACATACAGGTCCATTTACTGGCAGTGTGAACGGACCAGGAAAAACAATAGGAATTGCCAAAAAATCGGAATTGGGTCACTTCAAGGCTGCAGTGTGAACACAGCCTTTGATGCAGCCTGCATTTGACTTTTAATGAATGTTTCCCTCTTTTACTAGACATTATTTGATAAGTGTTATGAGATTTATCTGACTTATGTATAATTTAGGGTACTGAGAGCCTTACTGTTAAATTTAGTTTGACTGGTTGCAGGTTTTTCAGTTGTTCGTTAGTCTGAGCACAACGGCATGCATAATTGCAAAGTTGAACTAATTAGATGGCTTCTTTATAATTTTATTTAGGGGCATCAGATTAAAGAGGGCAAATACAAAATGCTCAGTGCATTTTTCAATTGTATGAGCTATGAAAATGTAACTTTTTAAATTTAATTTCACAGTTATATTTCACTTTGTCCATCACATAAAATCTCAATAAAATACATTAAAGTTTGTGCTTCTAACTCAATAACTGTGGACAAATTACAAGGCGAGTGAATATTTAACCTGTGTTCTTGCTATGAATAGGAATTTCAATATTTTGTATCTATTTCTGTACTACTTTCATCTTGTTTTTTCCCCAATATTCTGTATTTATTGTCTTCTTTTGACTTGTGAATGGAGAAATGGATAGAAAAAAAAACAAATAAACGTATTATTTTTATTAGAAAGCAGTATTCTGTAAAATGTTCTTAAAGGTTGCATGCATGTTAAGCTCTGTTGCACCGTGTCTGGATCTGTTCACACATGCAGACCCAGCAAACATCTAAATGTACCATCATTAAGTGTGTAATTATCCCTGACATTAGATTAAACCAAACAATTTAGAAAGTGTTTAATTACATCTTTAGGCATCAACAGCAGGTTTATAGTGACAGGTTAGGGTGGAGCTGCAGTTCTGCACCTTCACTAGATGAGGTAACGGGATTAATTACACTTTTATGATGTAGTTTATCAGATTCTCACTTTAATGAGGATTATAGAAGTAGAAGCCGTTAAACAGACACAAGCTCAGTGGCACTGGATTCTTTTTCTTGATATTGGAAAAACTGATTAAATTGTTTGTTTTTTAAATTAATTATCATGTTTGGACCTGATTACAGAAAAAAAACTCTAAGCAGAATAACTCATTGTAAAACCATGTTGGGTTTCATAAACGGGGAGTTGACATTTATTGTCTTATTATGACAACAGATTCAGAAGTAAACAAGATAAAAACATATTTATTTTCTCATTAAAGACATCAAGAGAAAGTAACACTGGTTTGTGTAAATTAAAGTCCGTTTTTGTTGCTAAAAACGGATTTCTACAAAAAACGTATCCTGTAGTTTAGAAAAAGACAGTTTTACATCAGACCACAAGGGGGCAGCGTGTCTCTGTCTATCTATTTAGCTCAAATAATAAAATGAATTTGTTTCTTTGCGTTTAATGTCTTTTTAATATTGTGCAAGAAAAAATGTAAGTGGTTAAATTAAAAAAAATCCTTAGAGTGTGGCATTTTTTTCATCATAATAATCAAAATAGTTAATAGTAAAACCGATTACTAAAATAATTGTAAGTTACGGCCCTTCAAACGTCCCTACTGGGAAACGTAATGGTGGCAGAAGAGTAGTACATTTTGCTTTATTGCTTTATTTCAAACTATGTAAAAGGAAAAAATGCAAATTATACCACTTTAATAAATAACAAAGAAACTAACAGACAATATTCTTTTATATATCAATATATACAGTAAAATGGAGTCAGGACTATTTCAGTCATCCAAGTTATGTTTTATATGATAATACTGTAAACAAGAATGCATTTAATCTTTTATTGTATATATTTATATTATACTTTTTTATTATGCAATTGACACTGTAATTTAATATTTATTAATTTTTGTTACATATTTAGGCCTGTAATAATACTATTGGACGATAAATTGTCCCACAAGTTATTGTGATAAACGATAATATTGTTGTTTTGAGGCCATTTTGACTAATATAATGGTAATGGAAAGAACACATGATCAAAGATCAATAAACTTTAAACTCTAATGATCACTTAACACTGGAATTGACAGACATTTTAATTATTTCAAAGAAACAAACAAAGCCAAAGGAGCAAATAAAATGAATTATGAAGTTTCTGGAAACAAAATTGTCCTTCAGAAAAACAGTGAGTTGAGACCAAATCACCAGACTGAAGATTTTATTCATCCAGTTTTTGGTAGAAACAAACAAACAAAATCATTCAAATGTTAAATATTAAATTTATCATGTGATTAATTGATTTATTGTGATTTATGTGCACATGTGTTTTTCATGATGCATGTTCTTGTTAACACCACTGACATCACTCATAGCGTCACTAATCGGGCTGTAGTGATACAATAATCTCACGATAC